>JAPMNZ010927740.1:0-23932 GCA_029875035.1 Pomatoschistus microps | reverse complement strand
CGTGAGAAGTGAGGTGCTCTTCAAGGATCCATGGGGAAATAACATAGAAGTTACATTGGCCTTGATGTAAACCAGAGAGTGGTCGAGTGGTCACTGTAACTTAACTTGAAAAAGGATTTTTAAGTTAAGTTAGAGTGCCTCGGACCTTTCCTTTCTGCTTTCAACAAGTGTTTTGCTCACTCAATACTGCAGCTTCAACATAATTTTAAAATAAGAGACAAGAAACCTTTTATTACACTATTGCAACGCACAGTTCACTAACCAGAAGAAGGAAGTTTTTACCATCTTTTTGCGATCTTTCTCTCCTGCGCTGGAGCTGAGGAGCTGCATGTTGAAGAAAGCAAGAATCCCCAACAGCTTTGGTTGCAGGTAATTGGCCTAATAATAATGATAATAAGCAGCAATAATGATCAAGGATAAAATAATTGTAATATTAACATAATGAAAATAAAAATATTAAAAAGACTCACCATCCGCTCTGATGTTGTGATGTCACGAGGACCTTGGTATGGATCGTCGTGGGAAGCAAATGACGCCAGGATTGCCAGACCGTTGAAGACCTATGAAAAGGATTTGTCACATTATAGAAAATATAGAAACATTTTTGAAAATGGTAATTTACACCGACCTGCTGATAATGCTCTCCTAGACGAAGCAGCAGCTCATTGTGAAGTCCTTGGAAATCTTGCCGCAGAAGAGAACCAAGTTCAATTTCTGTTTCACTCTACAAGAAAGCAAATATGTATAGGCTTTTACAGATACATGATAGATCTGATTGTAGAAGCTTAAATATATATATATATATATAATTTTTATTCCGGACTCAAGGTCCATACAAAACAACCAGGGAGTTCCAGTATTTTAGTTGATAATCTAAATTGGTTGTGCGTAGTTACCTGTAGATAGTGGAATGCCCGCTCCAGCTCCTCTTTGGTGCATGAACAAACCAAATGACTGAAAATGTATTTAAAGTTATTAATGAGGATCTCTCTCCTGTTTGCCTTCAGCTCGTTGGCTAGAGTCCGAATGAGGGCGGAGCCTGTTGAACTCGCTTTGGCCGCGAGGTACGGAAGCAGCACTTGAAGTGTTCGCTGTTACAAAACAAAAACAAGATTATACATTTTCAAAAAAAAAATTAAAAAATGTTGTTGCTTAATGACAGAAAACCAACAGTGCTTACAGTGAGGAAGCGGTGGAGGTCAGGGAAGTCAAAAGCGTGAGCGATCTGGGCCAAAATGTCCAGGGCCAGCTCCCTCTGATTGGCCGATTCACTGCTTTGATCTGGAGTGCTCCGCAAGGCTGAGGAGTGACGAGAGTGCAGAGACTCAACCAGGAACTACAGTGGAAGAATTTAATACAATAAATTAAAATGTTAGCAGGATGAAAAGGTTTAGGGTTACGGCAAAGATATTATTGATATTCTAATATATTGTAACAATCGAATAAAAGAGGGGCAAAGTGTGTTGTTGATAATGAATTGTCATAATCGGGTCTTACCTGGCAGATGGGGTTCTTGTATTGGCTGAACAGAGTTTGCAGCTTGATTCCTTTTGCAGAAGCCAGTGCTCTGATCTGAGTGTACGCAGCCACAGACACAGGAGACGACTTTGACAAGAGACAATGAAGCAGCCGCAGGAGAGAGAAAGACACCAAACTTCCCTGAGAGGCTCTGAAACAAGGAAACACAACAGGACTTTCTCATGACATAATTTTGTTTTCTTTTTGGGCTACTCGGGCAAACTACTTAAATAACAATAGACAAGATATAGGATTAAATTAACGTACCGGCCAATTTCTCCAGTTGTAAGGATGAGTGTGTTGCGCAGATCGTCGTCTCGTTTTAACTTGGCGTTGTTGAAACCCTCCTTTAGACAGGCGACCAAGAGCTGGACAGACATAATTTTCAAACATTTCAAAACCAACTCATACATCTAAACGTATGACACTAAGATTAAAACCAAAGTGGTGGTGATGTGTTAGTTTAGAGTATTATAAACCATATGAACAAATTACAAATGGAGGATTAGAGTAAAACTGATGGCACATGGGAGGTACAAGAGGGCACATGTCAAGCTCTTTTCTAACACAAGTGGTCACAACACAAAGATCACGGCAAAAAGAGCTCAATCATCACTAAGAAAACATTTGTCCAATAATTTCTGACCATATTTAATGTAATGATGAAATGAACGGACAAGTATTTCATCATTACATTAAATATGGTCAGAAATTATCAGTTATCAATGGACCCTTTTCCTGATACTATAAACAAGCAAGTTTACATCATTTGCCTAAAAACTTACTTCACTTAGAGAGTTCTGCTCAGCGACTTGTCCATTCTCAGTCAGCAGGAAGCGCACAGACTGGCCAAACGAAGCTCTGACCGCTGCATCGGGGTCTTCCATCAGTCCGACCAGAGCGCTCGCAGCAGCCCTCGAGTCGCCGTCTCCACTGGACAGACTGACGTGCTGGCACAGATGAGGCAGGGCTTCCAAAAAAGCTAGAATAAATCAAATTCACTCATGTAACATCAGCGGCTCTCATACAAAAATAAATATGTTTGTATTATAGGTTAGAACTCTAATTGCTTCATTATGCTTTTTAAACGGTGAGTCTCCCAAATGTGTCATTCTTACTCTAAATCATTAAAATTTAGAACATATAGGGTTTCTATTCGGTCATATCGATACCTGCCATATCAGTCAGTAATATAACAACTAAATACGTTGCCAGAATTGTGCAGCCTTTCACTGCACCAAAACACTAGGCTGCAAGAGGGTCTAAGGACAGTGATGATCCGGTAAATGTATTAATATTTTTTGGAGATTGGCCATCCCAGTGTGCCATGACCCGTTAGTGCGCTTTGAGATGTTGCCTGGTGTGCCTTTGAAAATGATCCAATCTCATATGATTGGTCAAAATAATGAGTAAAGACTTTTTTGATTTTCAATATAATACACTGAGAATTACTTTAATAATAGGATAAAAAAGTTGTGAATGAAATGAAAAGAGTAAATAATAACTGTACCTAGTTTGATGCTGCTTGGAATGTGCTGTTCGAGGAGAGGTAGAAATGGTTGTACAAAAGAGGCCTTCAGAAGTGCGGTGTTTTCTGTGTGCTTGGTTGCGAGACAAAGTCGATGGCAGACAAATGAAGAAAGACACTGAGGCTCCACGTTTGTGTCGCTCAGTTCAGAGACTTCAGACTGGATGCAGCTCAAGTGACCGACAATCCTACAGAGCTCCTGCTTCACTTGGACCGAACTGTCCTCCAACCGAAGACTAGAAAAACAACACACGGTTATTGGGACATTTACTTTTACAATCAAATTATAAAATCGCATTGAATCTGTTTCCCTACATACAGGAGAGTAGAGTTGATGAGGCTGTGATGAGTCCTTCCCAGGTGATGCAATAACAAAGGAAAAGCCTTGACTGCTGCAGCTCTCACTGAATCCTCTGGACTTTTCAACGCGTTTGAAAACACCAACGCTCGCCACGATTCACATACGCCCTGTCGGAGGAGGGCTAGCAGAGAAATGCAACCAACTTGAACTTCAGGGGCTAAACAAAAGGAGAGAACAGTTGATCAATCAATTAGATAAGAAAACCCTTTTGTTCGTCACACAGCAGGGAAGTTTCAGTGAGCAAAATACCATAAGACAGCAACACAACTACAATATAATACTAGTTTATATTATTATTATTTATATATTTCAGTTAAACAAAATCCAGACACTGTCCAGACACTTTTGCAAGGCACTGCAGATAATGTGAAACTTACTGTTAAAAAATGTTAATCTTAGCGCCAGACCAGAAAGCCACGACGGAAAAGCAGCTGTCCTGAACGCTGAAGCAGACTTGTGGTCGTTCACCCAGGGCAGAGACAGCAGGCCACAGACCCTGCGTTGAAGTCCATCCTCACTTGGACTGTTTACTGCAGACACAAAATGTTCTTTAAGTCTATAAATAATTTACCTTAGAAGATAACAAAAAAATAACGTACTTGTTAGGAAGATGACAGAATCCAGGATACCAATAGTGGCCTGGAGCACAGACTGATGGTAATTCTGGTTTTCTACAGGTTTTCCACCTCCGTCCAACAGCGACTTACAAGTATTCAGAGCTCTGCCAAGAGTCTCAGTGGACACCCAGATCGGCGACGCTGCCAAACTAGTGAAATCATTAGAAGGATTAACTTTATCACCTCCTAAATTACGACGCCCAGAAGTGTGGGGATTATATCCAAACGTACCAAGTAGGTGAGGAACAGAGCGTAGCTAAATGCAGCATTAGCGACAGTCCCTCGATGGCAGAGACGAGTTCTGGATTTTCAGCTCTGTGAGAGGTAGAGTTCAGGAAGCTAAGCAGCTCCTCCAGACGGCCGTTGACGACAGCCCAAACCTCATTGCGAATGCGCATGTCTATGTCTCTGTACAGAAACAAACTATATTAAACAATATATTCTAATGACAATAATAAGTTAAATGTATTAAGTAATGTACATTTTTGCCTTCACAGATTTGGTCATTTTTGCCTTTTTTGCTGGAGGATCCTCATCTTTTGACTCCTGCATCACTCGCACAGTCTCAGCTTTAAGAGCAGCTCTGAGGAAGCCCTCTGCACACTGAAAAATATAATTACTGAGATTTGTAACCAAAAAATTCTTTTTGCACCATTTTAACATTAGTGTTTGATACAGAGCCCTGGGTCAAACAGAAATCAACAAATGAGAAATATGAAAACATACCTCGGCTTGGTTGCCACTCCCGACAGTTTGGATCAATGTCTTGCAAACATCACAGACTTTTTGCCTTCTGTGTGACGCAACATGTTCATAAACCAGTGTTTCGGACAACAGGAAACTAAAAATATGACAGAGTGTTTCTTGAACCTCTGTCCCCAGGTTGTTCTGTGAGACTCCAAGAGCACAGACAGAATCGAACAACTGTGAAAGGTAGGCAGACTCAAACTTATCAATACTTGGAAACTGAAAAATGCATTGAGTCAATTTCAGCAGCTGTCCTTCATATGGTTTGTCTATTTCAGTGTCTGTTGAAACAAGGTCTGTGTGCGTTTCCAGCAAATCCATTAATGCCATGAAGAAATTATGACTTTGTAATTCAGGAAAATCTCCAATCGCAACCAGCCTGCTCAACAATTCCATAGAAGGCTTCTTGAGTCGAACCGTCCCGTTTGATAAAAAGGAGCATGCCGATCCCCAGGCTGTGCTAATGTCACGTGGAGACACTACCCCCCTTATTGAATCTGATATGATTTTAATTGTGACGACAGTTAGAGACTCGAGGGATGCAGGATTTGACAGCACAAGAGGAGAAGGAGTGAGGTAGCAGAAGGTACTTGGAATATTTAGGCAATCCAAAGTGACTGGCCACTGGCAGCGAGAATTCACTCCCAGAATGTGTCCTTGTCCCGCCAGAGTCAGAAGATGGTCGTGGATGATGTTGCTGAGGTGATGGAGTAATGAAATTAGTTCCTTGGTGAGGCGGCTGTAGATGAGCGGTGCGCGGACTCGTAAAGTGTGCAGTAAAAGGTTGAGGACGTTACAGATCCGGTCGTGGATGACCTCGCAGTCTGGAGACGCAGCCACACGAAGCATTCGGACCAGCACCCACTTGCTGAAGTCTGGGGGACAAGAGACACAAGCTTGGTTCACTAATGAGAGCATATAGAAGGCCAAATTAATTTTAACATATACAGTAGTAACTATGGGTTAATGTATTTTTTGATAGAACAATTATTAGTCTATCCCAGAAGACAATGATACAACTCAGTCAACACAAACATTTATTATTCTACTGCAAAACAGCCATTATGCTGTAGCGCAGTCCTTACTGTATGTGACTTTTCAAAGCACTGTCAGAATAGTTGAGTTTAGTTTGGTTTACTAAAGAGCACTTTATTTGTACAAAATCACATCAAATGAAAGTCAGAATCTTTTCTATCCAATTCTACAGTTACAAAACATCAAATCCATGCAGTGAAGAGCCTTTTTGTCTAATTTGTTTTGTTAGACAAACATATGCTTAAACATATTCAATATTTGACACCCATCTTTTGCAAATATATAGTCTCTATACATCTGTTACTACCCCTCCTTGATTACTGGTTATCAGTGTTTGTGTCAGTCCTGAATAAACTTAATGTATGTATGAAAGAATGAATGAATATTTATTCATTATTGTGTCTTGCATACAACTGTGCCCAGTCCTTTCAAGGTGTCTTCTTATAAGACACCAATATAAAGTACAGGATCAGATGACTGTATGTATTTTAATGAATTGGTACATTGAAGTAATTTATTTTTTTAGTAGTATGCTTTAATTGTTTAATGTTTTGTGCATTGATGTTATGACAGAATAGTAGCTGCCCATCCTGAATAAATTAGCAATACTATAGTCTGATATTTAGTTCAAAAGAAAAAGTAAGGTAAGAAAAAGCAAATTTCTCACCAGTACTGCTCTGAGTGGCTTCTGGGTAGTCGGCAGGCTGGCAGGCAGGATTGGCGAACATGAGGGACGAGGATTTGATGATGTGTTGAACAAAGTGAAGCAGCATCACGCAGGCCGGCTCCGAACTGGACTTTTTACTGAGTCCCAAAGCAACTGTAAAGAAACAATACAAAAGCAGTAGAATTAGAATAAAATCATTGAGAAAAAATAATAATGAATAAATAAATAAAGAGTAACAAACAATGGTTGAGGCTAAATAAGTAAATACTAACAATGATGACACAGGCTTATATACTAACAGCAATTCCAGAAGAGGCTGTGCTGGCTATCGCATACATCATACACATCACATAAGCACAATTAGGCAAATAGACTGCTAGTAAAATATTGTCTGCTAGTTATACTCATGGATCTATTATAAGAAGGTTATACTTCACAAATTAATTAAAGCTGGAGTCCCCAATGTTTAAATAACAAAAAAGGTAACAATATAAATCCATGAAAATAAACTTGCCTTCAACAATGTATGAAAAATAAATAGACATGTAACAAGTTGGTTCTACCACTAGTTTTCACATGTATTTATGAATGGTCTCTGTCACATCTCTGAAAAAGAGAGGACACTGTAAGGGCTCTTTCTTTACAAGTATACAAAAGGGCAAATTTCTAAAAAGATGAGAACAGTATGCTTAAAAGGTATATCGAAGGATTTTCCCAAATTTTAGGAAAGAACAGCCCTTTCCACTGTTTTAACAAAACTCTCTGGTCATATCTGACGAGCAACATCACCAGAATGATTGACAATTAACTGAAGATCTAATTCTCCTATATACATTTGTCTCATTTGGTCACAATTAGACTCTGCACTGCTTTTTGTATTATTTATCGAAAGAAAAAAGGTTGTACTGCTCATCACTATAAAACCCTGAGCATAATCTATAAACGTTTTCACAAAGCACAAAATATAATTTCAAAATTGAACCTAACTTAGACTCACCTACGTCCACATCAGTCAGAATCCTGTCAATGAACTGGCAGAGGATTTGCCGAGGCTTCTGTACCGTCTGTTCATATCCTTCTGCACTTGCACTGAAAATAAAAGAAATTCTAGGGTCATACCATGCATTTTACACGACACGTATAATAACAATAAATAGTTTTTTTCGGCAAGTTAAGCTAGCAGTTTTCCTTAGCTTTCCTCACCTCGCTAGTTCCTGGAGCGCAGGGATCATCGCAGACATTTCCAAACCCTCCATAGTGGACATGAATATGGGTTAAGTGTCAAATTGTTTATTTTATTGCAAAGATGGAAACGGGATTGTGGATGTTATCACCGGGATGAAGGAGCCCATGCTGTCAAAAGTTTCGCTCCAAAATGACGTGCGTGTTTATGATGGTACGGAAAGCCAACAGGACCAAAATCCGCAGAAGGAACTCATCGTGTTTGTTGTGTGTTGATAATATAAAGCTCTGGCATGTAATTATTTCCCCACATAAAAGATAACGCTACCTTTTACTTTGTTCTAACAGATATTGTTTAGTTTGTAGAAAACATTATCTATTGCATACTTGTAAATTAGAAAAAGTAAATTATTATTAATGGGTTTGAAATGTACATACCCCGGCTTTTTAGGTTTGTAGCCTTTTCAACAACTGTCACCTTAACTACACCTCTACTTGTTCCATATAAATACTTCATTTGAATACAGTACAGGCCAAAAGTTTGGACACACCTTCTCATTCAATGAGTTTCCTTTCTTTTCATGACTATTGACTGTAGATTTACACCCAGGCTGTGTAAGGGCTGTTTGACCACTAAGGAGAGTGATAGATGACCTGACCTCCACAGTCACCGGACCTGAACCCAATCCAGATGGTTTTGGGGTGAGCTGGACCACAGAGTGAAGGGGAAAGGGCCAACAAGTGCTGAGCATCTCTGGGAACTCCTTCAAGACTGTTTCAGGTTCTACCTCTTGAAGCTCATCAAGAGAATGCAAAGCAGTAATCAGAGCAAAAGGTGCTACTTTGAAGAGGACATATTTTCAGTTGTTTCATACTTTTTTTTTAGTACGTACATTATTCCACATAAGTTAATTTATAGTTTTGAGGCCTTCAGTGTGAATCTACAATTTTCATGATCACTTAAAAAAAAAAAACTATGAATGAGAAGGTGTGTCCAAACCTTTGCTACGTAATATATCAATAATAAAAAAATAACAAATACGTTTAGGTGTGTTATTTAATTATTCTTATAATTTAAACAGAAAAAAACAGCGTACACAACAGTTTACATCATAAACTTTATTTTTAATCAATTTTTAAAAAAGCTATAATGCCTGAGAACCACATAGGTCTATGCTGAGAACACAATATACAAACAAAACTCAGTGAAAGATTTTCATTAGGGCTAATTACATAAGAATTTGCACAACAGTATAATATAAGCACTACCAAAATAGATATTTATAGCATATTTCCTTTTTATCTTATTAAAATATAAATTATAATACTAAGATACTATGAAAATAACATCTGTGATATACAATCAATGTCTGCTGTTTGAATATTTGTATTTATATGTTTTTGTTTTTGTTTTTGTTTTTGTTTGCATTGTTGCCATTGTCATTATTGTACCAGTGGACAAATGAAATAATTTAATTACCTGTAATGAAAATAGTTTTTAATTGTATGTTGGCGTGCCACAAAAAGGGGCGTTTTGGGAATTGTAGTCTTTATGTAAGTCCTGTGCTTCAGCGATTGGCCTTTTTCATGCTGTGGCCCATGAGACAAGCGAACAGCGTCAGGACCATTTTGGGGTTTACTTCTACTAAATCATCAGGCAGCGCGTAAACCCGAGCTCCAATCTTACGCGCCAAGGACACGGCATACCTGCGGAGACAAGAGATCACACATTTATTATTATTGGGCATAATATGTGGTTCTTGCATCAGTTCAATCCTGTTAATCACATTAAAATCTTTGTTATTTGTGTTTTTTGTGGTGAGGGCTATTGTGAGCACAGCTTTTCCAACATTTAACACTACTACTCCCAGAAAACTCACAAAGCCGTCATTTTGACTGTTCCCATTCAAACCAATGGAAATCTGGTAAATTCCTTGGAAAAAAAAAAAGAATTCGCCAGATTAATTAAAAATAATTTATAAGGTTAACTGAAGTACTGCAAATAACTAACAGTTATAGCGATTATAGTCTAACACCAGTAAACAGTGTGTTGCTAGGGTAACTAGCACTTTATGTTATCTGGTAGAAAATGACTAGATAGAATTACTCACATTATATTAATAAATACAATAACACAATTTTGTAAAAAAAAAAAAAAAAAAAGAAATAAACTACAAGGTCAAGAAGACCAAAAATGTACACAAACTGATTACACTTCCAAAACTAAAAGGTGTCAAATTGACTGCTCTGTGTAAACAAGGCATGGAAGTAAACCATGGAAAATACTGTAAGGACTTATTAGTACCAACATATTTTATCTCTGTATATATTGAGAAAAAACATGGATAAACAATCAATTATAATAACTGTATTTACTTGGAGTTGTTGAGTTTGTCTTCCTTGGTCAGTGTTCCTCTCTCATTTCTCACCACCATGTCCCATTTAACTGTCCCAGGAGCAATGACATCGATCAAGTCAATAACAGGTAGACTGGTGCTGATCTTTTTGTCCTGTTACAAATTACAAAGAACAAATTTTAACAATTGAAATTTGTGTTTTATCATCTTGAAGTTTTACTATTTCCAACATATCTTCAAAGACTACAAGACATTCATACTCTACTAGGCCTATATATCAATTAGTATTATACATTGCAGAGTATGTACAAGTTTAGTTACTTTCTTATTTCTCACTGTTTTGAGAAAACGTTTTGATCACACATCACACTCATGTCGTCACCTTGAAGCTGCTGATCTGGGAGTCTTTGCGTTTGAGTGTGCTGTTGACCCAGTTCAAGATGATCGCATCTGCGATACACTCCCCGTCCCCGAGATCAGACAGGACCAAAACAGTGTATCTATATGAAATAGAACATTCATTCATTTTACATTTGATGTTCAAATGAAGGAGCATTGTTACATTATCCCAGGTTCATAGTGTGGTCAGTGCAGTTAGCCAAGTATAATGGGACAGTGTGCAGTGAACATAGATGTACTAAAAGGTTAAACAAGAGGAAAGTTTCATCAGTATTTCATTAGAATTATATGAAAACGCCAAAAGGTGTTTTCATATTTTAAAAAAAAAAAGGATTTAAGTGTTCATAGATTTTCGGTTGGGTTAGATAGATTGATCAAATTGCAACATGAATTGTAAGAATTGAATCAACTCATGATATTTCTGAAACGTTTAACCCATAGTTTGAAAATGGAATTTTGCCTACACTGTGTATTGTTTATTTATTTTTCTTACTGTCTGAAATTTACCTCTGACTCTAGAATGTAATGTAAATAATTTTTAGTAATAACTTCTCAATGTTGTGAAAATGACATAAGGATTTGGTTAGACAATAAAATCACGTGTTTTGACGTTTTCTTCTATTCTTCTCACCAGTTATTAAAGGGGGTCCTTCCGGCATTAATGTTAGGTTATCATTGATAATCAATAAGACCTGTGTTTTCCACTGTATTTTATATTGTTTTTCCCTTGAAAATGATGTAAATGTACCTCCGCATGAGCTGCCACAGCAGGGCCAGAGTGTGCAGGGCGCTTCCTTCATTTATGTTTTGACCTCCGATACCAACCAAAGAGAAATGTGCCACATCTCTGCCCAGCTCCACAGCGTAGTTACAATTCTCAAGCTATTTCAACATGTAACATATAATTAATGGATTTGAACGTTCCCACATATTGAATCCAAGCACACTCACCCTCTTCATGTTGCCACCCAGTGCAGGGTACGGTGGATGGTTGACTTTCCTCCAGTTTACGAGGACACCAACCTTTTCCAACAGCTGCAGGATCACCAAACCATTACATAGGTCCCTGCACAACATGAAAGTAATGTTGAATGGAGCTTTAGGTTTGTAATTGTTCACTATGTTTAGGATATTGCTTGCTTGTTTTTACCAGTATAGATGGTTGACGTATGGAGAAACCCCAAGGGAGTTCATCCAGTTGCGAAAGGTTTTTTCTTCTCGTGTTTCAGCTAAAAGGGAACATAAACATATTGTCACAACATATCCAACAAACAATAATGTATCCATAAGTCATGAATAATAAAGCGATTATCTACAGATAAAAACTGTATGCGTTAGTGATTAACTGCACACGCATAATAACAAGTTCGATTTTTATCAGGGTTCATTTTATTGGGGGAAAGGTACAAATACAGATTAGGTTTGGTGAGTTTGATGAATGTAGTCTACCATGGTTTAGTGGACTGAAAAATAATTTTATTTTATTTTATATGGGGTCAGGTGGATTCTCATGTTAAATCATCCCATAGACACTGGAGCTTGACTTGTACTAGATAACTACTTGGAATGTTTTGATATTTTTACCTCAATGCTTTGAAGGATTTGAAACATGGAGGCAGCCATGTCCAGATGAATGCCCCGATGAAGGCCCAGCGCCAAAACACATTTTTTAAATTCATTGACCTTCACTGAGATTTCAGAATGTCTTTTTCAGGGGAGTCCTGGCCCCAGAGAGAGGGGAACTATTGTGCATTTGTGGTAAAGAAAACCGGAGCACCCAAAGGAAACCTATAAATCTGTACTTTCCACTCACTATTTTAAAATGTTACTTGTGTTACTTGTGCCACACAACATAAAAATGTTTTACTATTTTACTCAAGTACAATTGAAAGCTTGTATTTCACCTATGTATGTTAAAGGTTGCATTACCTTTACTTATGTCATAGTTGATTTGTATGCTAGTAAATATTTACTTAGGAGACATAATATGCAAAATAATATGCAAAAAAAAGGACACAACATACCAGCAACATTGTATCCTCCTCAAAAACAGATCCATCCTTTTTACATCCATCCATGGTAATGTCACGGAGCTCCGCCCCTTCTGTCTAAAAGCTTCTCTCTCAGTCCTGCATAGGTATGATGTCATTGTACCACTAGGACATCATGCTGAAATCAGTTTTCTGCCTTTTAAAAAAGTATTGCCCTGAAATCAGTCCGGTCAATTTCAGACACAACGCTCCTTAAAACAGCATGGATGTGTTTTCCAATGATAAATACAATGCCGACTTAAAGAATAATTCTCAATAAAATATTTCACTTTCTATAACAAAACCAAACAACATAAATAGTTGAATTGACATGTTAATTGTCAATAATAATGCCTGATTTGTATTCCTGAAGTAAAACTTAAACCTGCTCTGGACAAAACCATGAGGACAAGTTTGACTGCAGCTAATGGACCAATCACCTCCACTCTGACTGCACTACACCCTGCACCATGTGACCGCCCTCTATCAGCTGTTTATGGTTGAACTTTGAGCCTCACCCTCGATTTGAGCCATGTCCAGCCCGTTTATGTCCCCCCTCTGGAGAGACGGGTGGGTGTTGAAGAGGTTGGCGACGAAGGCCATGTTCAGTTTGCTGTTCCCTGAAGTCACGTCTTGAGGCGAAACAAACTGTCGACAGTCGAGCCGCGCGGCCTGCTGCAGCATCAGCTCTGCACGTTTATCCAAGTCACGCTCCTGCAGAGGTGGATTATTATCATATCGGAAATTCAGTGCACGCATTCATGTTTTCAGAATTCACAAAGATAAAAACATACAATTTAATAGAAAAGCCAATCATTTCAAATTAGCAAAACAGAAAACGTACATCTATTGAGCTTGCAATGTTTAGCTTTGCATTTGGGTTCACAACTAAATTACAACAATGCCCCCAATTCCAGACATATTAGGCCACAATTAAGACCTGTTGCTGTGTGTTAAACCTACATTGATGCCGCTTAGATCAATCTTGATGCTCATTCTGAAGTCTCCTCCTTTGGGTGCGATTTGATCCATGAGATAGAAGTAGGCTCTTGAGTCCTGGAATGAGAAAAGAAACATAACTTTACTCATGCAGGCCTAATGACATCCATGATAGCATTGGTATATTCATAACTTTTGTCTGCTAAAGCTATGAAGTTCCCCCATTTAAAACATCCTATAAAAATTTGAAGCCATGAATAAATTGGTTGTTGAGTAACAGAGAAAAATTGTGCACGCCACTTAAACCACAACTGAAAATAATACTTTTAAGTCATTTTTCATCATCAGTTAAAAACATTGGACATTTTTTTTCAAGGCATTTTCTCAATACCTATAGTTGTAAATGGCAACTGTGGTCTGAGGTACCTTGATGTCTTCGCTGAAGTTGCTGATGGTCTGGGTGCCTGCGTTGCGGAGGTGGTAGTTGACCCAGCGCAGCAGCAGCTCCTCGGGGGACAGAGACATGAGGCGGTCCAGCTGCTCTCCGTCCGTCAGCAAACAGATCAGAGCTGGACCACAAAACAAACTTTCATTCAGAATCAGAATCAAAATCAGATTCATTTTCATTGTCACGTAAGTAACAGGAAGTAACAGACTAGGAAATTGCTTTGGCTCGGTCATATTGTATGGTCAAACTCATTAAGTTTTAGATTACGGCTAAAGATGTTTTTTGTGTGGAATGAACAGAAATGGAGCATGGGGTAAAGGCAAAAATGACATCATCACCAAAATCAGTTTTTCCTTGTCTCATTTCTACTCATAACTTTTTGAGATATGATGCAAACTAATTGACAGACAGCCAAACACAGCCTCCTTAGAGAAGGCAATAAACTAATCATTTGTTTTAGTGATTGGGTCTATGATTTCACTAAAGCTCCAGTAAAAGTATTACCACCAGCCCACCACATTTGTGTTACTTTTACCAATGACCAGATAATATAATGTGAATAAACCATTATGAAACTATAAACACACTGTAGCTACTGTGTTCACTGACCTTCGTTTCTGCTGATTTCTATATCGGCGAACAGTCCGACCTTGATGATCTGCCAGAACAGGCCCAGCACCAGGTGGGGTTTTCCAGCCATCAGATCATGTGCGTCCACACTGACCACGGTGCAGCCGATTGCAGAGGCTGAGTTCAGGGCCAGCACCAGGTTCTCCTACAAACAGTCTGTCAGTGCATATATATATATATATAGCTTTTTTACAGACTCGTAGTCCAGAACAAAACAAAAAATAGACAATACATCTATGTACCGGTAAATGTACAGTATGTATGTTTTACCTCAGTATGATCGCCCATCATTCTATTCTCTCACGTTTTTTTTCCATGTGTTTCTACATGAGTTCTTTTGGGCATCTTTGGGATTCAAATAGCTTAAACCCATGAATAGAGTTTTTATTTCATAGACATTAGCGGAATCCTTAATTCATTATATCAAGAAAGAATAATAACAAATACTCTGTTTGTAACATAGTGCTCAACAATTCCCAATGATGAAATGTATGAAGCATTGTAAATCTTCAACAATCAAGGACTTTGGTTTACAACAATATTCAGTATAGTAATGCTTGCATGTGCAGTTTGAATGAAGGACAGTGAATTGATAAGGAGTAGGTATTTTCCTGCAGATTACTTCCTTATGCACTATGTTGGGGCTTGCTCTGAGCCACAGCTGCTCAATGTTAAGGTATTCTCACCCTCATTTTAAAAGTTGTCAGTTTCTTTGTGTTGATGACTCTTTCGTCAATGGTGTCAGGCTGGGACAGGTTTATCATTTTGCTACAACAAAGAAAGGTTCACATTAAAACAATAAAAAGGGGATAGAACATATAATATATAAATGCAGTACCATAGCAGTATGCCGTCCCGTACAGATGCAAACAGGCTCTCGTTGCTGGGGTTCATGGGCAGAAGGTGCTCACAGTCGGGGTCTTTGGCGAGAGCTTTGTTGATCCAGTTCACAAACGCAACCTTCTCCTCCTCTGAAAAGTGAAGGTAGACTTAAATATAATGATCCTGGGACATCTGGTTCGAGGCCACGATGGTTGTGCAAAACAACCAGAAACAGAACTGATGGTCACAGCTTAAACCATCTATATTATAATCCTTGTCAAAAACCAGTTTCCTTATAATAGGTGGAAGACATCTTGTTGCATCGGACTCTGACTTTACCTGAGTAGGAGTGCTGCGTGCCCTCACAGGAGTTTCCAGACAGACCTCCAAAAGAGCGGATCCCGTCCCTCCTGGAGATGGTCTTTCTAAATGTCTCGCTGATCTGCTTGCTCTTCAACTCCTGGTAGATCTGATTGATGAAGAAGTCACAAGACAGATTCCAGATTTGTAAATGTATTTTGAGTTTTTATGTGTTGTCCTTGTAGAGAAAATAGTTCTTTACATTTGACCCATGCTTCTTTGCCAGAAACCTGCCCAGGGACCCATCTACAGATGTTGATGCTTTTGGCCAGGACGGAGCTGGATACTTTTATTATTCCGCTGCATGTTTTGTGTGGTAGAGGGAACTGGAGCACCCGGAGGAAACCCATCCAGACACAGAACTGCCTGGATGAAGCTAAGTGCTACCCACAACAAGCCAACGGGCCATCTAATTGTAATTTGACTATAATAAGATTCAGCAAGTCCGATATCTCAGTTATTAGATGAAAATAGAATTAACATAATTCTAGTAAGTAATCCCGACAAGTCAGATTACTTACTGGAACAGTTCAAAACAGTTTCTTATGTTTGAACGGTTTTTTTATGAACTGTGTCTGCAAATTCAACGGTTTTGCAAAGTCCTCCAGAGTAATACTGTTGTGATTTAGGACTATACAAGAAAACATTGAATTGAATCGAATAGAAGTTTCATTTGAGACCGGGAAAGTAATAAATCATTTGTCTTTTACACCACAGCGTATGTAAATGTCAGGTTTGCATTTCTTGCCTGCACTCACCGAGACAAACTCCTCGAAGCTGATCTTCTCGTCCTTGTTGGTGTCTCCTGCGATGAACGTCTCCATGATTTCTCTCACTTTGTATCCGGGGATGGAGAAACTGGCCTCTCGGAACAACTCCTGCAGCTCAAAGTCACTCACGAACCCGCTGTTGTCGATGTCTGCACAACACGTTGAAGAAATACAGTACTTCTATGATGAGGCTTTATTAATGCTTCATATCTCGTCGCATACATTCAGCTGAATATTTTCAATGTTACAGAAAAGATTATGACAATGAAGAACTGAAGTGGGTATCCATTTGTTTACCTGCTCAGTCAAAATGGTGAAGTTGAATATGCTCCAATTACAATAGCTGCTATAACTTGTAGTGTCAAGTTTATGGAAGGCCAACGTAATATGAATTTTATATACGGTGTTGTAGTAATAGGTGTAAAAAGAGTTTGAACAAAGGTGTCGTTCATAGTTTAGGAGACAGCAGTAAAAGGCCTTTAATGTTATAACTGTGTACTGTATTTTACAGTTACTCCAATTGTAAGATGGAAGAAACAGCACAGAACACAGCGACCATGCTATACTATGAGTGATTACACAAGTTGTCTAATGTGACCAGCTTCCTGAATGACAAAGTACATTCATTACTTTACAACAGATAATGAAGAGGTTGTACAGTTTTGGAGAATGGATTGTATGAACACAATATTTTGTTTCCATATTCCGTTTCTTTGATGTTATTATCTTTTTATTTCTGTTTGATTCTCAAGTCCTCTGAAATAACTACTACTACTATTACTACTACTATGAGAAAATATGATTAAGGGCTGTACACGAATAATAATTGACTATAATAATTAATGTAATTGTTTCTAAAAAATATATGATCACATTTATTGATAACCTCAATTATCTTGGCATTACAAGCAGAAGGCATAAAAGAGTTTTTAATTTTCTTTCTTATGTCATCACTTTTTTTGTGGACATAATGAGAATACTAGGCTGCCTACAACTATTAGCTGTTTTTTAAATGCTGTTAGCTGTTACTTTTCTCCCTATAAAAACACATGTTCATTTGAGCGGTAGAGCACATCCAATAATATACTATTAAGTTCACTTTTAATGTACTATACTTTAACACATGATTTATATGATTGACTTGGGTAATAAATCTTGAGATGTCCTATCCATAATAGACATAATCTCTCTTGGAGCAGAGCAAACTTATATGAGACTTGTGGTTTATGGCTCTAGTAAAACTGCGGTCAGTGCGTACAGGTGTCAGAGAGGCGAGTGTGAACTGACCGATTTTATTAAAGGCATCTCTGAGGTCTTCCAGGTCCTCACGGGAGATTTGAGTGATGTGGCTCTCCATTGTTGCTTGTGCCTGAAACAAAAACAGAACAGTGAGTAAAAATTAACATATAGGGCTGACAAATCATATCCTATCAATTGTCCACTGAAGAAAAGCAAGCACTGGTACTAGGAAAAGTGTGTTTATGTAAACCATTCATTTCTATTACAATCTCAATTATAATAGCTGTTTGATAGAGGAAAATAACTGACATTTGCTACTCGTCCTACTACTACTACTAGTACAAATTTAACTACTACAACTACTGCAACTATACTAGTGCAAATATAACTACTACTACTACGACTACTACTATATAATCCACATAATCCAACAGTAGATTACGCTGAGGAAATACAATATTATAGTGTAAGAAATATTGATTGTACGTAGAGATGACAATATTTGCAACAACCCTTGTAAGTCCATTAACAGTAGCCAACCAGTTTCAATTGTTAGACATGCAGCCTCAATTGTTAGAGAGTACTTATAGTGCTCTTGTCTACAAAAGAAATGTTTTAGGACTGACCGTGTTGCCCAGGGACATGTGGCAGAACGCACTCAGGATCTTTACATAATCAAGTGCTTGAGGTGATCCAAGGATAAAGTTATGCAAGAATGAGTGTATATACAAATCTTGATTTAACACAGTACTAGAACAGCACTCACAGTTGTCCCATTGCTATCGCTTCAGCCTGGAGGCTTGTATGTTGTGTTTCTTTATGTAGTCAAACAAATGACATCACTTGCCCAAGTTAAAGGTCATATTGGGAGAGGCTGTGTTTTTTAAATCGATAAAAACACCTCCAGATGACTAAAGTTTCACAAGTTCCATAGGTTTATGCCACAGTGTGGAATATTCTATTAACAATTATGGATCCTGGACAAGATACATTCATTGTTGTGGACAAAATTGAGCACAATATTTGTTTTGCTAATGCTACTTCTAATGCATGCAAACCATATCTACTGACACAACAATCCTAATCATGATTCATAACCTTCTATACCTTGTGTGTTGCAGGTGTGTTGATTTCCCAGTGAAGAGTCCTGTTTTGGGCCTGTCCCGTTTGTGGATGGGGGGGTCGATCCGGGGCCCTGGTGCCGGAGGCTGTGGTCGTCTCAGTCACTCAGCAGAGACTGGACCTTTAGACCTGGCACAGGCGTAGTCCTGCTGTTAACATTTAACACCTCAGCTGTGTCATCATCTTTATTGTCTGTAGCACCACAGTCTGCCGGTGAGCCACAGCTGAGGGTGAAGCAGGCGAAGGGAAAGAGCTCAGGGAGGTGCCTTATCTTATTATGGCCTTCATTTTCTTTGACTTGATAAACCTATAACTTTTAGGTAACAAAGTTTCTGCACCTACTTTTCTAATGTACTTTTTATACAGTAAGTGCAACATAATTATAAATCCAAAAGATGGCAAATTCAATATTGATATTTTCCTGCATAAACGTTGCTGCTTGAGTCTTCAGACTCTTGATACAAAACCAAACACAACATGGCAGGAGAAGAGATGCATGAACAGCTCAGAACTTTTTACCTATTGAGCATATTTTTTGTGGTATAGGAGAAACCGGAGCACCCGGAGGAAACCTATGCAGACACGGGGAGAACATGCAAACTCCACTCAGAAATCAAATTGATCAATTTCACACTAAATAAATAGAAACAAATTATCATGTCAGCAATTGTTCTTTTACCTCCACTGGGAATGTGTTCGTTTATTACCAAACGCACTGAGCTGGAATCTAAAATGAAACTACATCACTGTTGACTAAACCTGCAAAATGATGCTCACACAAACTTTTAGTGACAATTAAAATATTACAATTTAAGCATCAATAAAGCTTGGTATTATACTGCTCATGCTTTTTTACTCAGTGCATTTAAATGTACAAAATTAAACTAAAATTTAAATTGCATTTTTATAAGCATCTGTAAAAAAGGGTAAAAACCTTTTCTTGGTCAGTGTCTTTTTTGTTTTTTATATAACTCCAATAATGTTTTATACATGACGGGTGTGTGCTGAAACCTGAAACTATAGGAACCAATGGTATCACTGGATTACATTTAAACTGGATTAAACTTCACAGAACTTCCTTATTGTCTTTATCTGTTCAGTCCCACCTTGTTCAAAAGATAAAATTGTGTATATACATTTCTCGTGCTTATTAGGACTGTATGAAAAGGGAGAACAATATGGTGTTTTCCCAACATCGGTGCAATAACAAGTGTTTTCTTCTTGTTCTGTCATTATACTTAATAGAAAAGTTTGTCCTTTTCTGGATTGTAGAAGGAAATGTAATTTAGGATTTTTTCTACATACAGCCTTCCTTGGTATGCTAAAATTTAAGGACATTTATGGACATTTATTATCATTTATGGACATTGGTCATCCGCCCCTTATGCAGCCATGTCTCGTGTGCATTTGTTGTTATTGCATTTCCTGTTTGATCTATTTGATTCTCTGATATATGTTGGTGAATTTGCAACTGTGTAAAGTCCTCCAAGATTAACTACTGTTGTGATTAGGGCTGTACCAAAATAAATGGAATTGAATTGAATAAACTCTAAATTAAAGTTTTCATTCTTGACATTCTGAACAGGGATGGTCAAACTTGATACAGCTTGGATCTTATTCACACACGTGCAGGATTATTATGGTCCACTATATTTTCTATGGGTCGTTTCAAAAAGAATGGAGTGTGCAGTAGTTTTTTGTGTATTATTCTATGTTACATAAAACTGCTGCACCTTCTCTGCATCCTTCTTTGCATAAATTCAAAAAGAGAATTCGACTGACTTTGTAAACTCACACGACTATTTTCAGATCTTACCTGTGTTTTGGATCATGGCTTGGGGCTCCCATGGCTTTCATCTTTCTTCAATTGTCTAGAAAGTCTTCCTCGTTGCTGTGTCACCCACAGGTCTGATTTCAGCCAGTGCTCGGATTACGACCTCCTCAAAAGCTCTGTTCTGGGATAGGTGCACAGGCAGCTGCGGGGCCGACCGGGAGGCAAATAGACTGACCTGGGATCAGCAAAGCCACGCTGCTGCACAAGTGTAAAGACTTTCTCATAAGCCTCCTCAATAATTCACTGGATTTCAGCAACACAAGCACACTATGATGTGAGTGAATCAGCAGCAACTGCACCAATGACAGAGGAAAGTAAATAATTAAGGTTAAGTTAAAGAAGGTGATTAAAAGTGCTCTGTTTTGACCACAACACTTACCTGGTGACTACAGGAAGAGAAGATTCAGATTCAGTTTGTTTGCAGTTTGAAGACACAGCTGTAGATATCGTGCACAATAGACAAAAAGGTCTGAATTAGGCCTTTGTAGTGAGAGAAAATGAGAAACAATAAGCTTATTGATGAGGTACATTCTTGAATGATAGCGGCAGCCAAAATAAATTTACTAAGAATAAATAATTTTAGTAAATGTACCAAACCAGCTTCTTATTAATCTCAATATTTTGGCTTTCCATGCACTTATTACAAAGTCAAGTTGTGTTTTACTGGTATTGATCCTGCAAGTAAAGAACAACTTTGAAAGAGTAAATAGTAGTAAGAAAATCATTAGGCTTTTTAAGAGTCAATCACTACAGTTGACTCCCTGTTGCAACATGTAGATGTGTCCACTCAGAGGCACTCCTGCTCCAAGTAATATTATTTTGAGGTTTTTCCCCTTGAAGGCAAATGTGTTACTGAATTTACTTCACACAGTTCCTAGCTTTACAACTTTTTATTTTTATCTTACTGATAATGACGGCCGAGACTGGAGAATAAACACCCAAGAATCCTAAATGCTCTAAAAGTGTATCTGTTGATTTTTTCTTAACAATCATAGACCCCATTTGGCTTCATACATTCACTCAATACAGAAGCTAAGCAGGAAAGACTTCGAGGAACACAAAGATGCCTCAGTGTGACAGCTGTAAAGTGCCAACATGTTGTTGTTGTACAAGACAGATTAGTGGCTTCATTTACGTCTGTCTGCTCCACTACCACTACTACGAGTGAATGAATAAGATAAGATGAGATTAACTTGATTGATCTCACAATGGAGAACATTACATGCCATATTTGGCACACAGGGTGCCAGATATGACATGTAATGTTCTGTAAATTTTGCAAAAAGACAGGAATGCACAAACAGGAAAAATGCAAATATGTTAAAAAGTGAAAAAATGTGTATTTTGAGCAAGTTATTTTACAAACAATTAAAATGAAAAAGTGACTATAGCAGTGTGAGTTTACAGATAATACCATGAGACGCCTCTCCCATAGTCCAAGTAAGCGCAATATAATACAGATACACCTTTCACCAAACACTAAATACCACAGACAAAGCCGAGCATCACTCAAACCAAACTGAGCCTGATTAACACTTAATCCTTGAAGACGTCTAGACTTTCGGATATACCTCAGTCACAACACATACAAATCCAACCTCCCACTCCTCCAATAAAAGTTAATATGTCTTTAAATCATGAGCCCACCCTTGCACACCACCACAAACTGCCAAAAAGAATAAATAACTAAAAGTGAAGGGGGTGTGTCCGCTGCCTGCTCCGATCACGTGACCCGGAACATGCTCTGCTTAAATCCCGGCCTGGATTGCTCACAGCTGCTGAGCTTGTGCCCTTCGCTGCACAAACCCGCCCGCATCATCAGGACCAGGACCCCGGCTGCCCTTCTGCACGTCCCCCGCCTCTGCAGCACCATGTCCGGTATGAGAAACCCTCCCGTGATCCTCTCTGTGCACTGAGGCTGAGGCTGAGGCTGACTGTGATGGCCTCTTCCTCAGTTATTTGCGTTATTCCTAAAGCACAGGTGGTCGTGTAGATGTGGTCTCTAGCGCAGTGTCGCAGCGGGGGAACACGTGCATAAATCAAACTAAAACCAGCGTGGAAAGATTTTAAACCGTGGAAGAAATTTGAGTATATATTTTTTTAGACAGATGATGATTTGCAGCGTATTTGGAGCGAAAGGAAATGTACCGAGATGCAGCATTGGACAATCCGCTTAAGGATTTCAAAGTTAAACAAAATGTTTGTCTTGTCATGTGCAATGCTTTTGGAGTTAATTTCATTTTTAACAATTGGTTTATTATCCTTGGTTAAAAACTCAATGTTGGTTGGGAACAGCGTGTCCACGTTTGGCAGCTGGATGAGTGCCATTTTGAACTCATTGATTACGCACAGGCAACTCCTGATTCTCATGCATTTCATTCAAAATAAAAGTCATCACATGAATTTATGAGAAAGCCATGTTGGAACTTTTGTCTTTTGAATGGTACTGCTGGGTATGGGTTGGGTATAGTAAACTTTAACCATGGTCCTTTTTTCTGTATTTCCCATTGAAAGAATATAGTGGGTACTGGATATCTACTTGAAGAAGAAACAAACTTTACCAGAGTGAAGTTATTATCTATATGTACTCTAGACTAGTGAACCTTTTGCTTTCAAATTATAAAACTTTATTAAAGCTTGTTGAACTCTTGTACTTTTTGTACAACTGGTTCAAACCGGGACAATGTGATTACTAAACCGCTGCATTACAATCTGAATCTAGAAGTGTGGCTATCTCATGGTGATTTTAAATACTTGCCACTTAACCTGTTTCTATTTTTATTTTTTGTTGCCATCTGCAAGTAACTAGTCATTTTAAAATCTTTGGAGTAAGGGTAAACTTGTCAGAATACTGGTGCATTAATTGTACAATATTACTACACACATGCTTTTATTTGTATCTCTTGTGACTTCCTGTGTGAGAAGGAGTTGCGTAAACTTTGCGCAGTGGCTCTGGTGTACGTGCTCCAGCAAGTATTGGCCTCAAGTTTTTTTTCTCACAGTCCTCTCCTAAACTGACAAGCTGTCTCTGTGGAACAATCACAGGCTGTGCAAGAATGTGTGTCTAGTGTCTCTCCATGTTAAAGTTTTAATCCTGTGAATATATTACTCTCTCATCCTCTTGGTTTCTTTTGGATGAAGTTTCCATTGGTGCACTCATTAACTTATCAATCGTTACTTTTGGATGATGGTTTGTGAGTGCATGCTTTACTAACCCTAGCTTTAACTACAAGGTTGACTTAAGTTTACTAGCTGTGTTTCTTGTTGCCTCACACTGGCCCTTATCTGACCTCAATTGATAACACAGTGGGCATGTTCTGAGGTAAT
>JAPMNZ010927732.1:0-16121 GCA_029875035.1 Pomatoschistus microps | reverse complement strand
TGTGTGTGTGTGTGTTTATGTATAATAATAGTAATAATAATGCATCAGTTTTACATAGCGCTTTTTTGGACACTCAAAGACGCTTTACATGAGTCATTATTCATTCACTCCATACACGGTGGTGATAAACTACTACTGTAGCCACAGCTGCCCTGGGGCACACTGACAGTGTGTGTATGTGTGTGTGTTTATGTATGTGTGTGTGTGTCTGTGTGTGTGTCTGTGTGTGTGTGTTTAGAACAGTCAGCTCAGAGAGACAACTCACTCTGCATCCACGCTCCGAGAGGGCGGTGACTTTGGTCTTTCATATGCAACTCTGGGAGACAACAGCAGTAGATTTAGCAGTTATAGAGTTTAAGTCAAAACATGACACATCATAAACTGACCTGGAGTTGTTTTTAGCTCCATCAATGCTAACATTAGACACTTATGCCACAAACATGTTCCCGCCCCTTCTGTCTAAATCAGGGATGTGAAAACCTGCTATATCAGACCAAGCAGGAGCAAAGCAGACTCCACTTATTTCCTCAAAACTTAAATCTCACCTCTGAAGTTTTGAGGAAACTCACTTGAACTCACTCGAGTTAATTCACTTGAGGAAATGGGTGATCTGCTCGGTCTGATGGAAAACCTGCAGTTTGGGCATCCCTGGTCTAAATGCTCCTACACTATTACGCTATGATGAAGGATGAAACAGAACTGTTTTGGTAAAATCAGGTAAACGGTTCTGGTAAATTAAATTACCTTATTTTAATGTTTAGTTTTAATGTCATGTTTAAGTGACAAAATAATGAATCATATTATTTCTTTTGGTCTGGCTTGGTTCTAAACAGAGATTTAAAGAATCTATTGGCCTTGCAATTTGTATTTTTCCTTGCCTCCACCCGCCTCTGCACCACCCACTGGGTGATGACCGGCACCTGCCGGAGGCCAATCTGCCCAGGTATAAAAGGCCCCAGGCCCAACTGAGCGCTGACTTTGTTCATGTACAGTTCTGCTTGGTGTTTTTGTTATTCAGTGAACTTTAGTTTATTATTTTTGCATAGTTCACGACCTCTCACTTTCATCTTTTTACATCATGCCACACCCAGTTATTTTCAGCAGACGTTGCGTGCTATCACCCCGGATTCTCTGGCACGTGAGTGTCAAATCTATGCTTGAGTGTAATACAATACTTCAATCTGATACTCTGGCTTGTGACTGCTTTTTAAATAATAATACATCTATGATCTATACATGAAAACTACTTGCAACAAGTAATTTTGCTCATAGTCATAGTCATAGTTATAGCAATCAAGTAAATGCAAATACTGGGGCTTTTGAACAAGAAAAGATCCACTCCTTGCAAAACCAAGAGGGAATAGTTTGCCTGAAACTAATTTGAGGACAGTTTGTGAAATCCATGCATTTCTATCATTATAAACATTGGCAGAGTGGGAACTAAAGTGCTGAAACGTAATGAAGGAAGCCAACCTGTGCGGCTTGTGTCTCCGACCGCGATCTCTGCTGGAAGATAAGTGCGAGTGGTTCAAGTCGTCTCCGGAGAGCTCGCGGCCTGTGCTGAATCCCTGCAACCACCAGAACACGATTACACACGAGATCTCAAAGAAACAACCAGGCAAGTATGTCCAAAAGCTGCCTTCTGCTTTCATAAATCAACTTCTCACAACTGTGGCCACAAGGTCGTAGTCTCAGAGGATTTGTCAGAGAGTAGAACACTTAGACAGGCTTCTACTCAAATGTTCAAATCCAGGTTAAAAACAGTTCAGTTTGCTGTGCACTGAATTTTTAATGCACTGTGATTATTTATGATTTTAGTGCCTTGTGTGATTGTTTCTATCTTGTTTTGTTAAGCACTTGACTTGTGCCTTTTGAATGAACTGTGCTATACATATAAACTTGTCTAAACAGGAGGAGCGGGGGAAGTTTCTATTTCATGTGGATGGGGCTAAAAACATCTTGTGATTTTCAATGTTTGTAACTTCACACATAAAAATAGCACTGTCTATAAAGAAATGGCCAAAAATAGGAACATATTTAAAGATTGTACTGAATTTGACAAAAATGTGGGTTTGAATTTGAAAGAAAGGGGAAACATAATTGTCTCCATTGTGTCTTTGGTTGTTATGTCCAAGATTTTTTTTTTAACCAGCCTGACAATTTACACCAACAGTTAGATTTTCCATATCACCTCGGTAGAATGAGGACCACTGTTATGGCTATATTACGGCTACCTTAAACCTATGTTATCGAAATGTTACACATTTCTTAAACCTACGTTATGCATATTTACGTTACGTTACTGAGTGTAAATTGGCATTTAGTTTACAACATAACTCAAAAGGTTTTGTTGTCAGTAATTCTTTGAGTGGAGAGGTGGCTCAAATCATTATATTTCAATCTGGATCCAGGGTTTGATTAAAGGAACGGAGGAAGAGGCCACAATACATTTGAAACATACCTGAGATTTTTCCTCCATGTCCTGAGTGTTTTTTCTGCCACTTGTGCTGTGTGACAAAAACATGTTAGTATGCAAGTAGGTTGTTGACTAGTCGGTCTGGTTCACTTTTAGTTGGGCCGACTCCGGTTCACTATTGGACTTGATTCAAAGGACTAGTGGACACATGTTCACTTCTTGGGTAGTGAACCAGAAACAGTCCAGTTAAAGTGAACTACAGAGCTATTTACATCACTTTCAGTTCAGCCTGACTAGAGTCTTCAGAGAAACTAAATGTACGCTTCTTTTTCTTGTTTGGCTTGTGACCAGTAGGGAGTAAAACAGAAGAAAATTGATGCATGGTATTTGCGACAGTACACTCAATAACTGCAACTATAATAACCACAAATTATTTCATAACTACCTCTGCTATATTTTAGAGAAATGTTGGACTAAGCTCCCCATACTGAACCAGCACTAGCATGTTCTATGTGGTTACCTGTTGTGTGGGGGGGCTCTGTAGTATCTGTACTGGGACAAGTATGAGCTCTTGTCGGACTTGAGGGTCTTGGGCATGAAGGGCTTGTCCTGGGTGAACCTCTGGGCGTGTTTCTCCAACAGGTCTCCACTGTATGTCTTCTGTGCGGGGTCCTGGAAGGCTTTGAAGGCCTGGTCCCCGCCGCCGTGTCCAGAGTATGCCGATACTATATTTAAAAATATATTTATATAATTCATATATAACATTAGGGCTGTAATTAACCATCATTTTGATGGTTAGTAGGTTGGTCGAGGGGGTAAAGGCAAAAACCATTTTTATGTCTCCTGTGAATAGACATGTATGCCCTTAGCATAATACTGTAATACTATCAGACTACAGTTGGGCATTTCCCCCCAAAAAAATAATCTTTGTTTTCTTTTGATGAAATACACCACGATCTAACCATTAACTATTCATATATTTACTTCTGTTATAAAACAGCTTCATTGATTTACTTGATGGAGCTGAAACTGTCAGAATGATGACTGCTTATTGTCTCACTAGATTGGATTCTGAGCTTTAAAATGAGTTATGCCATTTTGGCAGAGCTAAAGTTTGACCAAAAAAAATTAAATCTGGATGACTTGATTTGACTGACCAACTCTATTTTAAAATGGAATATTTTTTTGGCCCAGCCCTACATCAGCCTGAAGTCAAACTCGGATATGGTGCTTCTCTTACCCACGTGTCTGCTTCCGGAACACGGCCTCTGCCTCTGCTCTGCTCTGTAGGACGGGTACACGGTGCTGTTGGGGTGGAAGGAGGTGGAGGGCCGAGGGGTGGAGGCCAAGGAGCTGCCGGAGAACAGGTAAGGACTGTGCTCGTATTGGAGAGACATTCGGCTCTGTGGAACGACACTGAGGCATTAAACACAAGGTTCTCAATTCGTTTTTCAAATCCCTGCTCCTAGAATGGCTGATGAATGTACGAGGGTGTAGAGATGGTGTTTGGAGGAACGCCTGACAGCATAAAGACCAACTGATGGCTTTAGATGATGGGACACGCTTACCGAGATGAGAAACACAGAATTCACCACAATTTATTGGCAAAAGTCTAGCTTCCAGATCAAATGTAACAGCAGCAAAGAACTTTATAAAAAAGATAGACAGAGCACCTTACATTTCACCACCTTTTCACATTCTTATGAGAATTCTGCAAAAGAAAATTGAGCAGTTTTTTTTTGTTCCTTGCCAATGCAAGAGGGTCTAAGGACAGTAATAATCTGGGACATTCAAGGAGATTCATAGACATGCATTCATTTTTATTGACATTGGCTATGGACCAATGGTTTCTATGCGTTTGTCGTTAATGCCTTTCCTGTGTTCGAACCATTTGATTCTCTGATCTGTTGTTGGTGAATCGACAACTTTGTAAAGTGGCACCTGGGCATACAGCAGTCAGCGTTATTCTAACTACTAACCATGTGTACCAGTGCTGTCCATTGTACCTGTGCAGGGGAGCAGGAGGCTCTGCTGCGGTGGGACCGGACGTGGGCCGACTGAGGTCTGACTCCTCTTCCTCTCAGCTGGTCATTGTCTGAAATCAAGAGCATTATTTAGAGCCACTCACTCTTCAACTATATACTGTAGTGGTGTGTTTTCCATAGACTTACACTTGACGCAGTAGAGCAGACTTTTGGGCACGGAGGTGTCAATGGCAGCTGTGGCAGGAAAGTGGGAGTGGGTAGTTAAAGCTGTGGTACCTAATCTTTGAATCTTTGGTTCATTAAAAACAAATGCTGTTTTCTAAGCACAGAAAAAGTCTAGTAAAACTAAAATGTTGAGAGCAAATCACACCATAACATTCTGTCTTCATGTTTTTACAAAACATCTTTTGCTTACTAGTGAGAATGATCCCTGTGAGTCATTATTTGATGCATTGGGCTGAGTGAGCAAACAGTGTTCAAACTACTTCAAACTATGGCAGTAGTTTCCTGAGTAACAATAGGACCAAAAACACAATAAACCTGGGGAAATGTGATGTTCACTTCTACTTTGAAATTACAAACACTAAATAGTATATACGATTTTAAGATAATATTTTTGTATCTATAGTACCTTTGGCTGTGTAAACCTTCTTGTAATGAGAAATCATGTGATCCCTGACGATGGACTGGGTCAGTTTGCTGGAGGAGCGAGGACAGAAAGCTGAGGAGAAAGAAGAGCATAGGAGAAGTACTTATATAAAAAATGTATTAAGTAGTGGGTTAGTCATCTTCATACATATTCATGAAACGCTTTCATAGACATTAATCCACAAAGACATTTTACTGTTTTGTTTCATTCAGCACATGATATTATAGCGGTCTCCCATGCAAGCACTGACCAAATCCTATGGTGACTAGACAAGGCATTTCCACTTTTACTTGAGTTATTAAGTTTGAGTTAGTATGTTTATTAAGTAAGTGAAGACTGTATCTAGCCTGAACAGACAACTTGTGTAATTTCAGTCATAGTTTTATTGATTTTATTGAATAAGGCCGGGGCTGGTCAGTGTGAATACTTACGGCTAATCTTTGCACTGGAGCCCTTTGAGCGGAGACTGTACCCCGAGGCAGAAGACGCACTGCCTAAAGAGACAATAAAATAAATGTGAGTATGGAAGAAATATAATAACAAACCCCATCAGACAGATATCACATATATCTTAGCAGTGGTTCAAATATACGTATCAACTTTTTGTACAGGGTCCCAGTGTCACCTTAAAAACTGGAAACTGCCAGCAAACCTGTCAGTGATAAATCTTTTGCTGCCATCTTGTGGTTCCTCTTGCATGTGCGTTCAATAAGTTCCCTGTTTTATTGTAAGTTTGTAAAATAATGCATTTTGTATGTCAAAAATTAACAATGTTCTGCTTTTAACGGTATTATTTTAACCAATCTGTACTGGTGCTTTGGTTCTTTCTTTATGATGTCACTGTCTGGGCTTCAATGTGCTGCTGTTACTTTGTCAAGCCGCTGCTGAAATGTGCCTATTTTTTATCGCAAGTGTCAGACAAAGCAGAGGAGTATATGACAACACATGTTATACTAATGTGGCTTTTCCAAATGACGAGAAAAAGTGTGACAACATGAGTAGCTAAACACTGCATTTACAGTCACCTTCCTGTCAAATATATGCAATAATATATGTCTTAAACCAACACACAAGGACGAAGTATCATTTCCAGCGCTGACCAATGTGCGCCTTAACATTTAGCATCAGCACTAGCCTCAGCTCGTAAATACTGCTAATGCTAATGCTAGTGTACACACCGGGCGTTATCCTCGGGTCCATGTCGTCTTCAAAACAGCCCATTTTCTCCACTTATCCTTCTCATACATAACTGCAGATAAAGGCCACAGCTGCTACACCCGCAGTAATAGAAGAAAAACATGTTGTGCGAGTTTAGTCTTGGTAGAACACCGTTTCCAAGCGTAAAACACTGTGCTAAGCTAGCTCGGTGTAAGCTTCTCCGTCGCCATGCTGGTTGCTATGACAGTGACGTGCCTTTACCACGCCCAGAACGAAACGGAGAAAAAAAATGATTACAAAAACTAAAATCAACTTACAAAATTATCAACTATTACGAGGAACATATGTCCTTTTTACATTTTGAAGAATTACATTGGCAAAATTACAACATATATCATTCGAAGATTATTTGCCAACATAAAATGCGACTATCGGATAGTCTCATTTTATCACTATCCTGTACAAACTGAAGCTTTTTTGTGGATGTGGCATTTTTGCTACTTTTAGTATCGTTGAGTTAGATCATATTCCCGACCCTACAAATCTTATGGTTAAAATATTTGTTATAATAATTGTTGTAGTGAAGAAAATCCATAATATAATCAATGGGCCTACATCAGTGTTGCTGTTGCACGTTGAAAACGTAATGGGTCCTTTTTGTATAACAATAATCCTGCCTGTATATAGCTGAGTTACAATACTTTAATGTACTTGTTGTCTAACTTGGTTGACACTAACCTTGTCAGACTCTGATGGTGTTTGAGTGATGCTGGTCTAATGCTTGTTTCCAAAACTTTTTTGTCTCACACAGGTAGGTTTAAATCTTGTGTGAGATGTTTAGCCAGTCTTCCTGAAAACGTGAGCAGTCTTGTTTAGTTGAAGGGTTTTATTTGCTCTTATTTAGAAATGAATGTAAACAAAGAAAGCTCACTGATCCTCCTGCAGGTGGTGAGTCCACATAGCCGTGATCTTTCAGCGGGGGCTTCAGGCAAAGTGGGGTCAAGTGTCTTGCCCAAGGACACAACAACAGCAGTCCTCAGTGGGAGTCGTAAAGTAGGTCTTGTGGTGGGCTTGACCTTCAGGCTCAAAGGCCAATGCTCTATCAACTGAGCCACTGTCTCCCGAGTTGTTGACGGGTCAATTCAATCTGGAGAGACTCGAACAGACAAAACATAGTTATAGAATTGTATGTTGATTGGCAGGTAATCTGACACTGGATAGATTACACACATGACACTGAGGACAATATTTTCAAGATTACATTTATTGTGCTGTTCAGAATGTGGTTAGGATTGGGCCTTAGACCCCGGCAGAGCACAGCATGATTGCAGAAGGGGAAAGAGATTTATGAGATGAAATCCCCGGGGCCGAGACCCTGGTGGTGGTTTCTAGGAGAAGGATGAAGGAGCTGGTCTAGAACAAGGAGGAGGAGGAGGGTGAATGAAGCTGCTGCATGGATGGAGCTTTGCGGGCTGCATGAAGCTGATGCGGGCAGTGCATGATTGTTGCATGTCAGGATTTGCGTGTGGCGCTGCAGCTGAGTGTGATTGACTGATTGCTGTTGCTGTGGGCAACAGCAGGAGAACTGAGCGCTACAGGAGCACTCAGAGCTGGGTTCTCATGTCTTCCACTCTGAATTTGCGCTTAAGCTTCATTTACACACACATAGAATACAATATATTCTTTCATTATTTTGACCTCAAGGACAGAACAATGTGTGCAGCCTCTGTTTCCCGGACTGAGATAAAGCCAGCTTCAGATACATTCGTGAAGACGTCATCCAATTTTGTCCCTCACATTCACACTTTTAGCTTTTAGAGTTTAGCACTATAAAAACTGTTACTGTAACACCCAGGGCTCTTCCCCTGCACTTTCTGGAGGAGCCCGTAGCTGTGCTGTTACATAATGTAACTTTTACTTGTGTTATACGTATTAAATCCGTCTGACTTTATATTTCAGGCTGTTTGTCCTCTATGTTCAATGCACCATACCCTGACAAAAGAAATGTAAATGATCACATTTATACAGTGCTTTTCTACATTTATAAGGCACTCAAAGCACATCAGGGAACTAATCCCCCATTCACACACATTCATTCACCAGCGCCCGCACTGGACGCGAGGCAGGTCCAAGGTCCCACAGCAGCTGGTTTTACACCTGCCGACCTGTGGGTCAGTCAATCTGACTGCTCAACAAATGATGATTATGTCAGAAGCAAGATTTTAATGTAGAAGTTTTCTTTGTTTTGCAAAGTATACAGAAGGATTGGTTAATAATCTTTTGTGTTTTCAGTTTCTTCCTGAAGTGATAGTTCTTACATCACTTTACAGTAGTCTGGATACGACCATGAGACAATCTTCAGGACACAGTTTAGCCTGGGGTGACCAGACGTCCCATTTACCCATTGTTGAGCTCCATTTCCGGGACATTCATCCATCCATTCATCCATTCTCTTCTGTCATGTGGATACAGGTCAGGTACAGTATGGCAGCAGTCTTCCATGAGTCCCGGTCCTCTTTGAACCACATCTGACAAATATGACTCGTCGCAACAGGAAGCCTAACCCAGGACAGAAACACATATGATCTTTATCATGTTATGTTACCCTAACCCTGCCTTTGCAAATGATCCTCATATTCTCTCTTTTGTTTCATCGATAGTGAAGACATTACTTGAAAATGATAACCAGAGAAAAAACATAGACGTGCAAAAGAGACAATCTTATTGCATGATTGGACCTGATGATTGATTGGACTGGGACATGTGGGAAAGCTCACTTCTTCACAATTGAATCACTATTCATTATGGTCACAGGCCGCTTCTTTCTTATGTGGCTTCAGCATTATTGATCATTGCATCAGTGACTGTGGCTGTTCGATTTTCATTTAATGGAAAATAAAAGGACCGGAGAAACTAACAAAAGAAAATAAGTTATTTGCTTTATTTGAAACATCTCAAGTTTGAGAAAATAGAGAAACTGTAGATGTTTCTATTTGGGCACAGAGCCGATGTTTTGGCACTTATAATGATTGAAACATGTTAATCTGTAGAAATGTGAGAAAAGCGTCGGGATGAGGCTACAGTGGAAAGCATGTTGGACCAGTGACCCAAGGGATATCTGCTTTCTTTCCTCGTGTGTCTGCAACATGAGACGGGACAGTGACCACATGCTGACCACAGGCACACCTACAGTATGGACTCTGGGTACGTACTCACCTCCACATGGACCGAAAGAGAAGTATAGTGTCCAGAAGACACATCGATGCTGATCAGTTTACCTTTGCAGACAGAGAAGACAGGGACGCTCATGCCAGTGTTTTGTTTTGTGATATGGACTCAAAGCAAGTCAACAAGTCAGACACATTTGTCTGTTCCCACTCCGAGCAACGCAGGTTGAAACAACTTGCCTTTCATTCCATCATTTGACCTTGACTTTTTGCAGAGACCTGTGGGAACAAAGAAATGGGAACAAAGTGTGTTTGGAAAGTGTCTATAGCTTGTCTTGCTTTTGCACATTTTGTTGTGTCATGACCGCACACACACACACAACAACAAATATTTTGAATGTTTTACCAAAAGACTACAACAAAGTAACACACACCTGTGACGTGACCGCAAATGCTTTAGATACAAAAGCACACAATATCAACCTGAAACAAAAACCACCCCAGACCCAATGTTCTAAAATCAATGAAATCACTTGCTTCATTTCTTTAAGGAGACATAAAGACGTAGGAGGAAGTAAATATAGTACACGGTAATATTTTTATTTTTTATTTTTGTACATAAATATTATAATTTCAGTGGCAGTAACCCCAGAAATAAATGTATGGTAATATCACTGCACATCTTTTGAATAGGCAACATTTGTCCTGCAAAACACAGCTAAAATAATCCCTTTAATTAGGCTATTCACCACTGCATTATGACTACATACAATAGGCTAATTCTATCTCTCCTTTCCCGTATATACGAGCGGTGATGACGTAACCCCTGCTCCCAGCCCGTGAGTGGCCGCTTTATGTGAGCCGAGACGCTGCTTCCAGACGCATCGCCATGTGCGCGGCCACCGGCTCCTGCTCCTACTATTACTACTACTACTACTACTACTACTACAACTCCTACTTCTACCACAGATAACCCATCCTCTTCACAACCCCAAACAGTGAGTAAATCCTACAAAACCCCTTTGTTTGCAGGTGCTTATGTTTCCCTTTACGCGCGGGTGGATGAGAGGGACCGGGGAGGAGCGCGCAGCATCCATCATCATTGTTCTCTGATCTTGTGGAATAAAAAAAACAAGCTGTAGGTTTTACGCACGCTCTAAATATTGTCTGGGAGGGATTTAAATGGTGCTTTCTCCAACTTGTGCGCGACAAAGCTTGTAAAATATCTCGTAATGTTGCTCTTTTTGTGTCCGCGGCGCGTACGGGAGGAAGAGGAGGAGGAGGAGTGATAGCAGCCGGGGAGGTGGCGTGTTGATGCGGGTGGATTCGGGGGTCTATATGTTTATGGTTGGGGGGATGAGAGACATCTGTGCGTTTTGGCTCGTTTTTAACTGATTTCACTCATACATATATAAAGACATATAAAATTTTAATACAAAAAATACGCTCGCGGTTTTGACAATGAAATTCCCAACAGAAAACTCTAAGCAGGAGCTGGATCCGGAAAAAGGTTGGTGGTGTGTGTGTTTTTTTTTTTGCTATTGGCTAAAAGGGCTGCACGATTTTTAGTAACATATCCAATATTGATTTTTCATTATTACAATGCGATGCGAATTATATGTTTCTAAAGTCAGAATCACACTACTTGTGAGTGTTTAATTTGAAAATAATAATAATAGTAATAATAATAATAATAATGTGTGTAATAACATAACAATGTAAAACAATTAAGATTATTATTGTACTGTCAAAACGCCAATGACTGTAGGGTCAAGCAAAAAAAGCAATTTCTCACAATGCAACTGTGCTTGGACTCTTATCCATGTGCAAATATGCATTCAATAATACGTTTATTGATTGCAAGAGATCATTTCTTTGTGATTTGCTAGTTGTGTCCAACAAAACTGAGATTGTGATGACTTGTGTAGCCATAGTGTAATATTGCATGATATCTGTAAGATGATATAGTATAATAAATCCATGGTGTTATTATTAAGTTATTATTATTCATAACTGATGCTAAAACAATGGGCGTTTGTACACGTTCTTATCCACTGTGATCATTTCTTTGTTGTAGTTTGTTCAACAAGTAACTTTTTTGTGTAAACATAATTGTGCTATTTACCGTTTGATAAAACAGACAAATAAGAGAAAGCTTCAGTGGGATTATTCTGATGAGTTGAAGTGAAGTATTAGATTGAAGCACTTTAATGATCACGTACCCTTTTCTGAAGCAATAATTACCTTAGTCTGTCAGAATGAGTTCTCTGGACAGGTCTTTATTACTACAGCAGTGAAAACACTCTCCTCTCCAAGTCTAATGGATGTGCTCTGCATGATGAGCTCACACTGGCACGGTGGTTCAGCAGTTTGCCCTTGTGCCTCACAGCAACACGGTCCTGTGTTTGATTCCTTCCTCCAGGCATTCCTGTGTGGAGTTTGCATCTTCTCCCTGTGTCTGCATAGGTTTGCTCCGGGTGCTCCGGTTGTACACTAGGTCTGAACGTGAAGGACAGTGATGTTAGGACTGTCTGTCATCATCGTGTATGAAGTGGTATACTTTGGTCTGTGAAATGCACTTTATGGTTGTTACATTTGTTACATTGATCTCATTTGTACAATACATATTTATTTCAGAATGTGCTTCAGTGCATTAATTAGTTCACAAATAGTCAACTTTAATTAATGCATCATGTTCTGTTGAAAGTCTTTTCAATGTGAGACAACCAACACGGACCAAGACTAAAATAGCAGTCAGATTTTTTCACTCCAAACAGAAAAACAATATTCTAATGAAAGTTCAGCGTTTGCTCTTTCCTAATTCCGCTTTAACAAACCACACTCAAATGTTTTCTATTTTTGAACATTTTGGGAAATGACAACTGTAGTGAGCTTCTGCAAACTTACTTTGTGATGTACAAAACTGTATTTTTTATCAACAATTTGATGAGGCAAAATGTTACAACTTCGGCGAGCATTATTTGTCAGTTTGTTCTTATTCTGTATGATTGGAATACTTTCACAATAAGATGCCTAATACTGCAGGGTAAAAATGCAGCTTTGGACCAAAACAAAACTTTGTTGTGTTTCATTATTATTGAGCTACATATTTGTTAACTGGCAACCCCCCGACCCAGAAATGGATTACGGGAAAGAAAATGGGTGGATGGATGGATACATTTTTGTTAAACGTGCAGCAGAGGAACAAAACTCTGGTTGTTTGTTGTTGCTTGATGCAAATTGACAAAGACGTACACCTTTCTCAGCCTGATTACACTATTTGAAAGTTGCTTCTGAATGAGGAGGATTGCACAGACGTCTCAGCAGACCGCAGATGCTGTTCCCACAATCGATTCTGCTGCGATGCGTCCAGTTTGATGCTTGACATTTGAGAGCCTGTTTTGTAAAAGCAGCTACAACCTCGGAAAAAACGCTGACCATTACTTGGACAGAATCGATTGGACCACAACAGAGTTCCATTTCATGTTCAGGAACGTGTTTGCAAAATGTCTTCAGAGATGACAGACTCTGAACGTGGAGGAATGCCACGATCTCTGTCGATCTGCAGAGGTGAGGACTGGATGCCGTTTAAGCTGGGCTACCTAAAGTTCAAAACAAATGGGTTACTAGGGTTCTTTCACTAGTTTTCACATGCATGTAGATTTAGCCTCTGTCACATCTTTAGATACGCTTTTTCATTTCAATTCAATTCCATTTGTTTTTGTAAAACCCTAAATCACGTTTTGTCTATTCACCAACACAGATCAGCGAATCAGACAGTTCGAAAACAGAAAATGCAATAACAAACACAGAAAGTGGGATGACCCGGATCATCATCACTTTTTCAGACAGAAAAGTGAAAAAAAGCGAGCCACCCTCACTCAGCCAATCAGCTCGAAGAGTAAAATAGTGACTCACGGGGCTCTTTCTGTATAAGTAGGCAATATATTTTTTTCCCAAAAGGATGAAGACTGCATGATTAACCTTTTACTTATACGGGACTCATTCTGTTAAGAAAACCACAAAACAGAATATGAACATTAGCATTACATGTTTTAGAATGGGAAGTCCTCTCTGAAGTAGAAAATAAATGAATACACATTTATAACTCAGACCTTGTGGTATGAGTGAAAAATTACAATCTGCTTTTATTGTAAATAAAAAACCTTGAAAATGGACTGTAAACCATAATTATAAGAAATCATACCACACAAAGGCTTGGCATATGTCACTTTGTACGTAATATGTTTAGATCATATTTTGGTTTCACATTAAGAGTTAAATTACACGAATAAATGAACGTTTGAAAAATATTTGAATCGTCTGAGTTTAACCTGTACACATTAAGTATATATAAATAAGATGAATACATGATCATGTTTGGGGTGGGCACTGTGCCAGGTTGTGCTTCTTTATCGCCCATCATCTACAGGAGACTGCCCCCTACTGGAGATAAGGAGTACATTTACATTATGAATGCATGTGCGTTACTGGTTTTATTGACTATTGTTGAGCTCTGGGTGGTGTCTCTCTTTGGGCAACTGAAGAATGGCCTCCTGCACACCGTCTACCTTCAAAAAATATTTAACGTCAATACAACAGATGGAAGGCCAGGTGTTGCATAAATGTTAAATATAAAACAGCTCCTTCACCTGTCCTTCTTCTCAGGCATGGGGGGGTGGGGGGGGGAGTGAAGAAGGATTAGGGGATGTTGGGCTCAGGGTCTTACGTCAGCTGCCTCATGTATCTCGTCATCTTCACCTTCCTCATCCGCCACATCAAACTAGAGCTTATCTCTGGCCCTGGTCAGACTCCCAGTCCACTGAAGAGCAGTCTCTGGTTCAGTCGTCTCTTCTATCACGGTCCAGTTCATCCCAAACTCCAAATGAGTTGAAAAATGGGACTTCTCAGACAATGATTTGGGGACTTTTATTGTTTTATGTTGTCTGTTGTTTAGTGTGTTGTGTCTTGTCTATTTTTCTTGTGTTCTGGACTAGAGTCTGTAATAAAGCTATCTATCTACATAATCTTGGAAGAGAAAGTTACAGGCGCTAATGGTTTTTGCTCTTTCCTTTCCTGTTTTTGTGGGTAATCATTTATCTTCAGTCTCCGCCCATATCAACTACAATAACATACATTTCATGATTTGAGTTGTGTAAAGGAAGTATTTTTTGTTGGCATTCTATCAAAATACTTCAAGCCATAATTTCATTCCCAAGACTGCAATGTTGTAGATGACCTGTAAGAGGGTTTGCATTGAAGGGGATTTACTATTGTTTTGGTTCCTGGTACTTTATTTGTACCAAAACACATTCATTTATAGACAGGTGCATCTGACTTTGGGGAACCTTTTAGGACACACCAGTTTGTTCAACACTGACTTAAAAAAACATATTTAGATGAATCCACTTCTATTGAACATGAAAGTAAAGCACAAACACTTGATGATGCATGAACGGTATATTAGATAAAACAAGACAAATTAGTGCACATTTTTGATAGAACGTTTGGTGTCAACTGTTTTATATGATTTGTATCTAAAAAAAATTTCCAGGCATGCACCACCGGTCCTGGTTCTAAAGCCTGTCTCTCTGAAAATGGGGCGTATAAGGACGGTGATGAGCCGGGACATTTGATTGACGTTTGATTCTCTAATCTGTTGTTGTTGAATTGACAGCTTTGTAAAGTCATTTTGAGGAGACACTTTTTGTGATTTAGCGCTACACAAAAATGAATTGAATCTCTTTAAAAAAAACAAAAAGAGTCTAAAAATCACTCAAATGTGGTAAACCGTATCTTTGGTCTTGTTCATTATTGGTCATATTTCAATATAAACTGTCATTAGGTCTTACTGTAAGAATTGAGTGAAAAAAGATAAAAAGGACTTATTTGTGTTTATGTATATTCAACAGTTTTGCAGTGAAATCTTTTATTTGTAAGTGATACTAAAGTTTAGAATTCTACAAACATTACCTGGAATGTGTTGGAATTGTGTTTTAGGTAATTGCTTCATTTGTAAGCTTTCTCAAATGGAACTATCTTTTTTTTTACTGAACAAAAGAGTTAGGGTTCACATTTGACAAGATATCTAAAATCACAATCATCACGTTGGTCAGAGCTATTGCGATAAGAAACTTTTGTTAGAAGCAGTGTGTCTCTAGCGCCCCCTGCTGTGGCTCTGAGGCCCCAGACTTTGCAAAAACCACTGCAGAAGCACTTTTGGACCTTCCCTTTAATCCTGCATCACATTTACCCGTCAGCACGTGCGATGACCATCTCCTCAGAACACTAATGACTCAAGGTCGTCCGGGAAGCGGCGAATCAATCCTGTTACCTTACGTGCACGTGCCCGACCGCGATCGATGGCAACAAAGTGATGTCATAACCCGCCAAAGCAATCGAGTTAAAGTCACAAAATGTACCTTCCATGTCCCGAAAAAGGCACGTGTTTTAGTCTCTGCCATTGATTACTCTGGCGGCTGTTTTGGAGCTTGAATAGAGACATCTGGAAGAACGTATATTGTCAATCACAGACACACACATGCAGACACACACATGCAGACACACATGCAGACACACATGCAGACACACACGCAGACACACACGGGCAATACACACATGCAGACACACACGGGCAACACACACATGCAGGCCCACACATGCAGACACACACATGCAGACACACACATGCAGACACACACGGGCAATACACACATGCAGGGACAAACATGCAGACACACACGGGC
>JAPMNZ010927703.1:0-11458 GCA_029875035.1 Pomatoschistus microps | reverse complement strand
TTTTAGAAGGCATTCATGGTGTTTTCAATAGTAATAACATTGTTATTAATGTAAAAGGTCAAAAAAGTTCAAAATCCATCATAATACAGATCAATATGTGAATTTGTATCGTAATATGGGAAAACTCATATTTGTTTATAGAGTGATGCACAATACTCAATTGAAAATCATTGTTAATTTGTTCATCAGTGAGAATGTTAAAATGCCGGTCCGTGGGTTCATCCCCCTCCTGCTGTGGCTCCTTCCAGTGTGGAGACTCATGAGCAGCCACCCTCCAGTCAGCCGCTGCCAACTGGTAAGACTTCCAATCTTACAAAAAGCATGTCTATCATCTCAATTATATTGTGTTAATGTTTGTATTTGTTTTCCCATTAATAAAAGTCTCAACAGTATACCTGTTGAGGCCACAATCCCATATTAAGTTAAAATGATCAATTTTCGAGTTGCAGATTTAATTAGATACATACTGTGTAAAAAATAAAACAACATGGTATGTTGGGCCATGTGAGAAGTGGATGTATGTCTGTGATGAAATATCAAAGTAACATGATTGTACTTCTCACAAAAAACATTTGACTCCACAGCAAGAATTGTGAAATATGTTTTCAGTAGATTATGATTCAATTACAGATCCACACAAAACACTCAAATAGCATTTCCACACTTATTTAACAGATTTAGAATCAAGATTTTAAAAGTAATTGGGCCTTTTATTAATTACTTCTATTCTTCTTCTATCCTCTGAATCGTATACTCAGCGTTTAACCTGCCTTGCAACTTAGTTTTGTGTGTGACAGAGTAACCATCGAAGTTTGGGCTATTGTACGCACTGCTCTCTTCTTTATTAAGTTCTTCTTAAGTTTGCCTAAACAAGTGTTCCATAATCCATTCATAAAAAGGCAACTCCAAGGGGTGTGCATGCAGTGTGACTTTAGGAGACTTAAAAGTTTGTTAGAAGAATGTTTCTATACTTTTCTGTCTTACCTGTGGTGAAAAGTGGACTCGGACTGAAAAATATTCCAACCTTTCACTATTGTCCCAGGTTGATAAGATAAGACTATATTGATCTCACACAGGAGAAATTTACAACCACACCATTCTATGGCTGAAAAGGCACGCTGAGGTATTTGTGATGTTAAAAGTGTGATTCTTTTGATCGGCCAACCCTGTTCTTTTTAGAGCTCCATTACAAAGTTGGGATGGAATGGATTGTACTCAAGCTCCAGCATTTAGTTTTGCTCCTTACACATTTGTTTTGCTGTGATTTAAAGATTTCAAACATGAACCCCAAAAAACAACTTGAAAAATGATGTCAAAAAAATACAGACTTTAGTTATCTAAAAATTATCATGAATTTGTGCAATTTGAAAAAAATGACAAAAACTTTTTTTTCATAGATCCAGAACACAGCTGTGTGCGACCACCGTCAGCTCTCCTCAGTCCCTCAGGACCTGCCCCAAAACACAGAAGAGCTCCAACTCAACTACAACCACATCACAACACTAATGTACGGCTCGCTGAACCACTATCCCTCACTCAAGACACTTAGCTTGGCCTGCAACCAGCTTCAGACAATACAACCAACGGCCTTTCAACATTTGCCTGAGTTAACCAGCCTAAATCTGGCGAATAATGATCTTTGTAATGGTTATGAAGACGCCTCTGCAGCCTTTAAGTACTTACAGAGTCTTAAAGCTCTGGATCTTTCTGAGAACAAACTGAATGAAGAGAACGTCCTGGTCCTACTTGAAAATCTAACAACAGTGGAGTATCTCAATCTGTCGGGAAACCTCATGCAGCGATTGGATGAAAACATATTCGGTCATCTTTACCATCTGAAAGAGCTGGACCTGCAACAAAATGTTTTATTTGAGATTGACAATGCTTTTCACAGCAACCACAAGCTCCAAAGGCTTAACTTGGCCTTCAACTATCTCCCATGCCTGACGGACTTCCACATGAGCCAGTTGAGGGTGCTAAATGCAAGCCATAACTTTATTGAGTGGTTTATTTCAAGACAAGACCTCAATGATACTTTTCAATTGGAAACCTTGGATCTATCTCACAACAAGCTTCTGTTTTTCCCTTTCCTGCCAAGTCACAGTCACTTGCAAAATCTATACCTGCCCTATAACCGTTTGAGATTTTACGAAGACTTGGAGGACAAGAATTTGACCACTACTGTTCAGTTCTACAATCTGAAAAAGTACACGGCCAATATTACGGCTCAGCTCTGGGTAGAGAATCTCCATGGGGATATTTCTTCGTTGCAAATTTTAGATTTAAGAGGAAATCGCGTGAGCTACTTCCCCCAAGGATTCTTTCAGAAGATGCCACATTTGTCAAGACTTAAAATGTGCATGAACTGCCTGGAAACGTTGAACTTGACTTCAGAGCGGTTCTCTGGGAGTTTATATGAACTAGATGTAAGCAGGAATGAGCTGAACAAGATTGAGGCAAGTGACGATGCACTGATTGCACTTGGCAACTTGACATATTTTAATCTGAGCCAAAATAATCTTACTTTACTACCGTCAAGATTATTTTCATCATTGTCACGTCTTAGGTCTGTTGATCTCAGCTTTAACAATATAGATATCTGCCTTGTTGAGCCAACAGATACCTTTTCCCACTGTATGAACTGGAAAGATGTCCCTCACTTAAAGCAGCTGTATTTAAAAGGATGCAACATCAAAAATATTCCCAATACTGCATTTGTGGGAATGTCAATGACTCATTTGGAGTTGTCGGAAAATCTAGGGTTGAACGTGGAAGAGTCACTTCAACCCTTATGGAGAACTTTACAACATCTTGATCTTGGAAACACAAAAATAAAAATGTTTGACTATACACAATTTAAAAGTTTGACATTCCTGAACATTTCAAGTAACTCTCTGTCCAAAGTCCCCTATTCGCTTTTTCAAATCGGGCTTAGACGTCTTGATTTGAGAGACAATCATATATCAGGCATACCCCAAGCCTTGGCTTCTGCTCTGGCCCCTAAACTTACTACAGTTTACCTCACAGGAAATCCTTTCAACTGCTGCCAAACGGAGTGGTTCAGGACATTTGAAACACAAAAGACAATGTACATAGAAAGAAAATCGGATATAGAATGTATAGATCCACTTCACAGGACTCATATTATAGAAAGCTTGGATCCATCTTTGTGTCGGGGGGAAGGAGAGCCGGCATTTTGGTATGCAATCCTGTTTGTACCTGTTTGTGTGTCATTGCTGGGTATTTTATTCATTGTTCTAGTCACACTGAAGCCCAAAGTGATGGAAAATTCAATCAAAAAGAACTGTTTGAAACCTACTTCATACTGATACTTTATAAACCAAAAACACTGTAATTATTATGCAGAAGAAGAGATGTTTGTAAAATGTGTATATAAAATAAATTGGAGTTTCAAATCTACTAAATGTTTTCTCAAAAATGGGTTATAATTCATTTTAATTGCACTAAACTATATCTGGCTTTTTGGAGAGAGAAAAAAACTGCTTGGTGAAGAGTATATTTGAACTCATCTGTTTTTTATAATGAACTCTTAATATGTTGAAAGTTCAGCATGTACATTCTGTGAATTTATGATTGTGAAAGTAAGATCTAATGATTGTCAATATTTCTGAGAACGTATCTGTAAAAGGAATTGTCGCACACAAACCTGTTCATTTGTACTGTCACAATTCTTCCAGGAGACAACCTTGGAGCCAGTTCCAAGTGATAATAAATGTAGGGTCACTCTTTGGAGTAAACTAAGAGTGAACATGTAAACAACAATGCTAATGTGTTTTTTGAGCAAATCAAAGAAACATAGTATAAAGCTGGGGTACCTACATTTCCAAGCACAAAAACTAACTATGATTTGAAGTCAATCTAACTGATTAGTTTTAAAAAGCAAATGTGCGAATGTTGTTATATTTATGGACTTGACTTTAATCGAGAATTATGAATTATTAAGTAAGGACACCTAGATTAGAATATTAGTTTTTGTTTAAAAGTAAGTACACTCAGACCATATAAGCTGTGGTCTAACCTTTTCTGCTATCGAAGCATTAACGCAATACTGTGGGATACTTTGGTGAGAGTAAAATCGACTGTGGCCAAGTACTGTATTAGTGTGAACATGCAGAAGTAATGTGACGCAAGCTGTAGCTATAAGCAGCAAAGGAAACATGAAATTTCCTGTTTTGCTCAGATGTGCAGCAACTGCCCAGCTCAGAATCTTTAAGAGGAGGGGCTTGCGGTTTTCTTCCCATCACAAATCAACTTGTCCTAAATCTTCAATGATCCAAACCGTTTAACGCACTAAAATGATAGAGTAGGTGTTGTATATTATATATGTGTGGTGTGGTGTGTGTATTGTAAAGCTGGAAGCCTAACCAAAAAGTAACCAAAATACCACTGTGGTGTTGTGAAGGGTCATGGTGGTTGAGCTGCACCAAGCACAGACAAGAGCATTGGTTCAGCTGCAAAGATAATTCAGATAAATGCAAGTTATATCAAATGTGGACAGCATGTGGGGGAAAAAAGGTGTTACTTCTGTCACTGGTTCACATGAGAAAAAGTATGACTTTGGGTGAGCAGTTTCAATAAATGTTGTTAGAAATCTACTGTAAATCTAAAAATTGTGTTTTGTATAGACAGTCAAATTTGAAATTTGATAATTGCTAGTTTCTTATCTGTATACTAAAATAATAAATGTAATATTGAAACTGAGCTTGCGTTTTGCCTAGTCCCAATTTGTATCACATTTGCCTCAAATTGCTTAAAGCTGGGGTACCTAACTATCAAACAACAAAATTAACTACGACACAAAGGTAAGAAAAAGTACATGTGTTATTTATGTAAAAAACAAGTTAGATATCCCAGCTTTACAACGTGGTAATGAGGTGTCTTGAAGAAAAGTCAAATTCTAAAAATAAGATTGATGAATGCTGAATGGTAAAGTGGATTCTGTTGATGAGGCAGATTCTTATCATCTTTATGAAAAACTAGCAGGAATTGAAAAACTTGACATTTCAATGTTGCAGTCTGTGACAATTTAAGTTATTGGAGTGTTGAGTTGTTTGTTTAATTCATATATTACTGAGTGGTAAATGGTCTAATGATGTTTTAAAATCCAACTAAAAACTGGAAAAACTGTGTAAATAAAGGCTATTCATTAGAATTCTTTCGGTTTTGCTTCCTTTTTAATCAATTCCTACAATATATCCTCATATTTTGAAATGAATGTTTATCTTAAACTTACAGTACAAAAGAGGGGATTAAATGTAAAACAGATTTTTTTTTAAATACATGGAGGGTAAAAGTTCATGAGATGCCGCATTTGCATCAAAGTATCATGATGACACAATTTGTTATAACAAACAAATAATAAAATGTTCAACACAAAATGATGTGTATGACAGACATGAGGTCAGTAGTTTATCGTTTCTTTTAAAGTAAATCATCCAATTGCTTCATTATTTTTGTTTTCAGCTGCATTATGTGAGAAACTAAAAGGTAACTGAAAGAGGAAATGTTTTTTCTCAGACCTACGATGGCTTTGTGTAACGGGCCATTAATGCTTCATGAGAAAAAGTGAGAAATGCAACGAGGCGAAAACGGGCTGCAATAAAAACCAAGTGCCAACAGCTCTTTTGGCGATGTTCACTGGCCTTTTGTGCAGTTTCAACTACTTTCATGGTATGAAATTATACATGAAAAATCTGAATGGAGGTTTTTGAAATAACCTGAAAAGGATTTGAGGAACTTTTTTGGTTCATAACATACCGTTTGTCCTAACTAAGTAAACGTGTACATTTTGTTAACATATCAGACCACAACATTCTTTCTTTACAATACTAGAAAACGTTAATACAATTATTATCAGAAAGAGGCTAGTTCCTAGATGAATGTTATATATTTGTATGACACATGTATAAACGCTAAACGAATAGTTACTAATGCTTTTATTGGCACTCCACATAGCGCAACAGGCAGCATGCGTCACAGTTTACATCCCGAAGTAGTGTCTTGCCTCAGAACAGTTTGCAATTTATACATACACAATATATACTCTGAGTGTATGTTGTGTGTGTAATATGGTAAATGGGTTCACATTTTTAGGATGTTTCCCCATTCATATAATTTATCAGGGAAAATCTACAAAACCATTAGTCCTACTAAAGTGTATCATTGTACCAGATTTCGTTCTACTGGGGGATTGGGTAAAACAAACATGTAACTTTCCTTGAGTCCAATTTATGCACCAGAATAACCCTCACCAAAAGCCTTTCTTTGGTTGCATCTGGTGCCATCTACTGACATCCCCGGCAAAAAGCAAGAAGCAATTTTGGAAAGCATATAGGCTCTTTTATTTAAGCATGTATATCTTCTTCACAATAATATGTTTATAGTTTAACACAGAGCATATGCATTAAGGGAGAGAAAATCCACAAAAAAGAGATTAGTATTACAAAAAGCATAACTGTACATTTAAGCCATCAATTTGATTAATATTGTGTCAAATGTTTTTTTGCAGTCAATAACTTAAAAGACACTTTATGGTTACAATGAATAGCTTTAAGTTTGAGACATAACTGAACTGGAATCTGGTTCTTCCTAAACATGCAATTATGAAATACTTTTTAGGGGCTGGCACAATGATGGGAAATGTATGTCATACTGCCACTACAGCACCAAGAATTACAAATATCTTTTAGAAAAATAAGACTGAAGTCATGCTCCTTAAGATAATCTCACTGCGGAAATATTGCAAAAATAAAAGAAGCAGTGAGGAAAAACCCTCTGAGATACAGACTGTAAACAAATATGAGTTTGGGAGATGATCAATTGCGAAAAATTGTATGGCATCAAATACAAAGAGGCACATAGCAATTCAATTCACTTATAAACACAGAAGGCGGCTCATCATGTGTCCTTCCTATATTCAGTCCAGAGATATATTTTAAAATAGCACCCCCTTGTGGAGTTGGGGGAAATGTCTGGAGAGGTGCAACACAGCGTCATAAATATACGTATAAGACCACAGATCTTTGAAGTCCTAGTTGAGGAGCTCCAGGTATGTGATGGGGACTTTTCCTTTCTGACTGCCTCTCTCCCCCATCAGCCAGTCGGTGTCCATGCCCACGACACTGCTCACAGTGATCACCTACAGGACAGACCACATGTGGAAGTCAATGTGGGGAAGTTGCATTTTAATCATATAAGTAGAGCTCCAATGATGATGTGTGCTCTACACACAGAGCATTATTAAAAACAAGTTTTCATCGTCATACTTAGGAAATCACAAAGACAGGAATAAAACAGTTATTTACAAACCAAAAAAGGACAAATTAGAAGCAAACAAATCACTTAAAGAAAATGTTGCTTGATAAGAGATAATTTTGAAAACTTGCCAATTGACCAAGCAAGTATATTTTCTCTTTTTCCTACAGTTGCTTGATTTAAAATAGGTTTTGAAATTGATTTGCTCAGCAGACTCCAGCAGCTCAGCTGCTGACTCACTACAATGTAGGTCTGGAAAAAGCCCCTAAACATGAAGTAATGCTGCTTCACACATAGACGACCACAGACATTGCCAAATTCCAAGAATGGGAGGAGCTTAAGTTTCCATCAATGGACCATACTGTGCAGAAACTGTTCCAGTTATTACATAAACCTGATTTTTACACTTGGTCAGAACGGCCAATTTGGTGTCTTTTGCACTGAAATCTGCAGCATGTCCGTAGCTCTGAAGCAGTTGCTGTTGTTTTGTGCTTTGCTTTGATATTTCTCTTGCTTTTTTGTAGCTGTAAATGTTACTGTAGTACAGTGTTCATGGCTTTACACTGACCCAGACCAGAGCACAGAGGATTCAAGTAGGCAAGTGAGAAATCTTCACTTATATAACACACTTCACAGACCAGGTCACTAAAGTGCTTTACAATTATTGAATGTTCAGATATATTCCATTCTCTCCATACACAGTGATGACAGAAGCAAGACGCCGAACACACTTGCGCCTCAAAGCCCCCAACCAACACCATCCATTCACTCACTCATTCATTCATTCCTATAGTACATTCAAGGTCTGAACCAAGCAGATCAAGGGTTAATCCTAGCTAATAAAGCATTCAGCATCTCACTCTGGACCAGAGCAGAGCATGGTCCGAACCAAGCGGCTACTCCACCTGTGACTTAAGTGCCGTTGCATTTTGTTACTATTAGCTACTGTTAGCATTTTCAATTTCAGGCCCCAAGAAAATAACATTTTAGACACAATCAATTACGTATGTAAAAATGCTTTTCTTTGGGCAAAATATACATAACATGTTCCTTTACAGTTTTTAAATAAAAAAATTCTTAACAGACTCATATACTACATCTAAATACATTTCGCAAATTGCAAGAACTACTGTAACTGCTGTAGTTGCCTTTGGCAGATATACCCAGACTGACCTCATCCGCGAGCAGAGAGAGCTCGCTGCTGCTGGCCGCATCGTAGTCATACAGGACTCGTGCTTTCCTGCTGCCGCTGGAGCCACGCAACTCGTGGAATCCTCCTGCCGCCGCACAGTTCCTGGGGTCCGGCAGAGATGCAGACACCGGGATCGTGGGCACTGAAATACTGCTGGCCCCAGCTGACATGGATGACTGGTTGTTGTTGGAGAAAGAGGAGGGGAAACTAAAAAGGCAAAGTATTGTTCAGTTATATAAAATACATTAAAATGTGTATGACAGATTTTTATGGTTTTTTTGTTTTAGATTTGTGATCTATATATACATGATAGTTAGAGGAGACGTTTACCAACCAAAAGTAAAAAGATATGATTCTATAAAAATGTATCCATCTATACATGCACCTGCCCAGCTGTTTCTGAAGGTCCACTGTGTACTGGTAACATTGGGCGTAGTATGTGGTCTGAGCCTCCACAAAGTCGTTCAGGCAGCGCAGGTGATGTGCCTGAAAAACACATCGTAATATGAATCAATGAGAGGAGTTTCCAGGGAATGATTTCAATGTTTGTAAAAACTTAAAATGGTAAAAATTCTACCCACATGAGTGCTGCTGACACCTTCCAGCAACAGTCTGGTTATCTCAGCCTGTCTGTCAAACTCGCTCTGCGTCATCCTCAGCTCCTGTTCAGCCTAAAGTCAAATAAACAATACAATGACTCTCAATACAGTATATATTTTAAGTTATAATTAGACAAAACTGCGAGACAATCACTTTCATTAAAAAACTGTAGATAATTTTCCATATTATAACAGTGCACATGGGTAACATTTGTCCAGCTGCATAAAATAGTATTTTTAGACTTGAAATTTCCGATAAACAAACCAGCAGATTTAGACTGTGCAGAATGGCCCCATTGTTCTACAATAAACTCCATGGTTCGCTGTATGACACTGGACCAAATATCCACTAATAGTTTATTATAATCGCAAAGGCCGGTCTGAAGCTTGGAAGACACTGGAGACAAAGACAAACCATGAGCAGTGACTACAGACAGAAAACAAACCTAGTTGGGGTTTGATAAATGACAAAATATTGCAAATTTTGCATTTCAAAACATGTTTTTAATATGTTTCTACAATTGAATTACCAATTGCAAAGTGGCGTGTTTATCTATTTCATATAGATTATGGCTGCAGCCTCACTATGAGAACGTTTGTTGATTTAAATGTGTGCATGTAAAAAAAGAAAAAGGCCGTCACATTCCACTCACCTTGGTCACTTCCTTGATTCACATCTGCAGCTTTGCGTTTTGAAAACAGTGATACAGTGGTTAGAGCTACAGCTGTCTCACCAGACACAACACAACAATATCACCCGATTTTAAAATTACACTATATGCCTTTTTTCCCAAGTAGCCAACACATGTTCAAAATATTAGGATTGTCCATGTTCCAGTTACAATGACAAAGGTGTGTTGTCCTGTGTTGATAAGCTGCAATATTACTTGCAATATACCATTAAAATCTAATTATTTTCATTTACTGATGCAAAATGTCAGCATTGTTAAGTGATATGACTAGTCTAAATTAAATCTGCAGGCACTTTGGAAAAGGAAGTGGTTAAAAAAAGCTTAAACAGAGGAAACTTTTGAGAATGAGTAATTGATGAAAACAGAAGTTGGAATTTACTAGAAAAAGAGTTTTTTGAGGCAACCATCACTAAATCTGCAGTTAACAATATTGTAGTTACACCTCTAAAATGAATGGCTGTTTCAAAAACATTATATATATCATGAATAAAAACATACATCAGTCAAACTGTTTTAAACTGAATACATTCAAGAGTAATGAGGTATTTTATATAGTGAGCTAAAAGGACCATGACAGAATCACGAGTCATGTCTAGGGCTGCAACAACGAATCGATAATATCGATTAAAATTGATTATTAAAAGCGTTGGCAATTAATTTGGTTATCGATTCGTTGTGTCGCGCGATTAATACGTCACCGAGCGCGCGAGTTGGGCGCATTCTTGTAGTTCTATGGTTGAGCGGACGACGCACATGTACCACAGAACTACACAACACTGCATGCACACTGCCATAAAACTCCACAGAAGAAGAGCAGAGTTTTGAGAAGGTGGTCATTTTTAATAGTCTATGGTGGAGGCATATTGATAGAGCGGAGCCGGTGTTTTTTAAACATGGCTGAGGCGGAGACAACGGTTCGAACTAAGTGCGGGAGCATTCACTCCAGTCTTTCCCACAGATTGTGTTTCGTTATTAACCCTCCACGCCACGGTTCATTCAAAATATTCGAGCAAGACCGCATTGACCCAGTGCAGAATAGCGAAGCGAAGGAAACGTGCAAGTGTTGTACCGCACTAACTTTAGACACTTTGCACAGAGTCAGTGGGAACAGTGTTTCTCAGAGTCAGGGCTGTCATTGGGAGGTTCGGAGACGCGTTAGATTTGTGGAGAACAAGCCTGGAAGTCATGTCGGGGCGCCGCACCACGACTCCAGCCTCTGCTAAAGTCTCCGGTAAAATCTCCGCAAATAGTGCCTCCCACTGATGTATTATCGTGCCTCTCGCCATCACCGGGACAGTAACGTGTTGGAGAAGCCTTTGGCTGGTGTGAGAGAGAGAGAGAGGGCAGGGGAGACGAGTAAGAGCCGGGGAGACGAGTAAGAGCCGGGGAGACGAGAGAGAGAGGGCAGGGGAGACGGGAGAGAGCGCGGGGGAGACGAGAGAGAGCAGGGGAGAATCCACAATTTCCAACGCCATATGACGTCATAATATGCTAATTAGATGGGTGCACTTATTCCCTACATAAACTTTTGGCCATCCTTAATAATTTACAGAAAGTCTTTATCTCTTATCACTTGGAAGTTATAGCCTTTTGAAATGAAAAATTCTAATGTTTTTGAGTATATGCACTCAACAACGTACAATTACCCTAAAAATGACTTAATTACACAAACGCGTCTTGTCTGTAATTGCTCTTTGGGT
>JAPMNZ010927633.1:0-13208 GCA_029875035.1 Pomatoschistus microps | reverse complement strand
CACTCTGACTGCGCACCGAGCCAAAGCAATTTCCAACTCTGTAACTTCCTGTTACTTATGTGGCAATAAAAACGATTCTGATTCTGAACATCATCTGCTTGTACTCTGCTAACGTTGAAATCTGCTGCATGTCCTGGTCCACAGTCAGCTGTCTTTGAACACCAGGCTGATGCAGTACTGTGTCTGTAATGTTGTATCGTAACCCTTAACCAATCATACAGTTTGTAAAACAGTCAGCGGTCTCCAAACCGGTCCTCGAGGACTGCTTTGGCTGCAGGTTATGAGACCAAGCAGGAGCAGACTCAACTCATTTCCAGAAGGGAGTTCAGTCTTAACCTAAACATTTTAACGTTCTGTTCATTATTCCAATAATCAAATCTACAGTATATTGACAAAACGTGCAGAACCGGGTGGGGTCAAAATAAATAGTCCATAAACTAAGCCTCTATGTTTTTCCTTGCACTGTCTCTCTGCTGTTCACATAAAAGCACCGGGGAGCAGGAATGCATGATCAACCGCTGTGTCCAAATACTCATTAATTCGTTTAGGATTTAGAGCTGCATCCAATTCTCAGAGGACCAGCCCCTCACTGATCCTTCTGCAGGTGGTAAGCCTCTGAGTTTTATTGGGATTTCAGGCAAAGTGGGGCTAAGTGTCTTGGCCAGGGACACAATGACGGCAGACATCAGTGGGAATCGAGGGAGTTGGTCTCGTGGAGGGCTTGAACCCACAACCAATAGGCTCGAAGACCAATGCTCTACCAACTGATCCCTTCTTAACAAAATCAAAAATCATACTTTATTTAGTGGCTTATAAGTTTTTTTTATTAAACAATGTAACACTTTCTTTAATTAACAATAATTTCCATAGTCAATAATTACTAATTATTTAGTACTTACGGGATGGGGCTTGGTGACTCAAAAGTGTAAATCTGTATTCTAGTCATTAAATTCTCAATGGCTCCAATCCTTGAGGAAAATGAGCTGTCACTCTCTCATAAGATCATGATTTTTACTTTTACAATCCTCGCTTTTGTTTGCTTTTTGTTTTATTCATGAAGTGAAGTACCGCAGCTTTAAGAAGGGTGGTACTTCACTGTATTTCAAATGGAATATAATCTGCAATTTCACTGTCTCTCAACTCTCAAAAGCGCAAGCTGCTCCATATTCCCCATCACCTCGCTGGCCACGAGAGGCGCATGTGTAATGTGGTGTGATTGACAGAAAGGGCCCAATTAAAACTGCATAACGACGCTTCAAAAATACGTCCCATCTGTAGAGTAGGAGTTTGTAGAGTATTGTTCAAATCCCAGAATGATTCCAAACATATGCACGATTATACAACCTGGGTTTCCTTCATGATTTTATGATTTTCTGGATCCCCAAATTCAAATTAATCAAAATCATTTTATTTGCCATTTGCATTTAAGTGCAAAAGTACCTCAGTGTGCACCGGACATAAAGTGAAAAAATAAAAACAAGATTTAAAAAGACAGAAGTGGGGCAACCAGTCTGCACCATTGGCCACTCTGACTACAGCCAACCTTTCACACACACACCAAACTCATTCTAATATAAGTGTCTTCCTAAATGAAAGAAAAACACTTAAGCACTTTACAGCTGCAGCCGCCCCACTGTGACATCTGGTATTCCCAGTGGTCTCCCATCACAGTACTAACCAGCCCCTGCCCTGTTTAGCTTCAGAGGATTGTCACTGCCTTCGTACCTGCAGTACTGAGTAATTGTAATGTGCTTTGGGTGACCTGGGTTTTTAAGATGTGCTATTTAAATAAACCTTACTCACTACACAGCAGACAAAAGAACATCACATCTTTAACCATCAGGAGCTGGTTTGTATGCACCCTTTAACATTGAAACACTATCTTTGTGTGGGGTACATTACTGGACCACTAGGGGGCGATCTCTGGGCGTGAGAAAAAGGATCGTCAGATAAGCTAACTGGAGTGAATGGATGAATGCTGCAGCTGGATTCTGAGCCCTTGTCTTCAGGAAGCTGAGCGATAACTCCACAAAGCTGTTGTATTGTCAGAGTGTCCCCTCACCTTCCACATTTCCACGGAGCGTCCATTGTTTGTGTCTGCGGTGACAGTCTGTGCGTTGACAGATAAGAGGAGCTTATTCATTCACGTTCGGCAGAGAGAGGAACAAGGGGCTTTTCATCATTACATACATCGAGAAATACTGTATTATCTCTACTTCTGTAACAATACAAGCAACGACACAGAATTAAGTCAATTCTAGGTGGGGCAATGTCTTTTGGGTGTAAAAGCTTAGACCCTTAGACATGATGCAGGACACTCAACATCCGACAACACATTGGTCATCTGCCCCTTATGAACCAATATCATTATGTGTTTATTTCTTGCGTTTAAACTTTTTGATTCTCTGATCTGTGTTGGCGAACACAACGGTTATGTAAAGTCCACCGAGATAACCACTGCTGTGATTTAGGGCGATACAAGAATACATTGAATGGAATAGTGCAATGAGACAACAAAGACGGATTGAATGTGAATGTAGTATAGTCGTCATGCTCTTTGATCTTTTTTGAATTAAAAAGATCTGTCTGAGGTAAACATGAGTACTTTATTACTATTGTGACTTATTTTTAAAACAATGTATTTATTGATGTCTGTATGGATGGTCAATGCTCTAACAACTTGGCGACAATGGCTCAGTTGGTAGAGCATTGAGCCTGAAGGTCACGGGTTCAAATCTTTCTCCACTGACTCCCACTGATGTCTGCTGTCGTTGTGTCCTTGGGCAAGACACTTAACCCCACTTTGCCTGAAGCCCCCACTACTATTAATTTGGGACACTATAAATGCTGGTCAAAAGAAAGACGACAGAACAACATTACGGGGTAAGGCTGTTGAAATTGACTTTTTGTTTTGTTCAGCAAGCAGCCAATTAGTGCCAATTACATAAAAAGCACCAGATTATCTTTCATGTTTTCCAAAAGCAATGCAATTTATCATGTTTGGGCACTGCTGCCTGAACACGGAACAGTACAATAATACTCAAAGAAGAACCAATGGAAAGGAACTACGCTAAAATGTCATGAAAGTCACTGTTCCATCATACCTCCCCTTTAACTTTGTTTCTAGTGTGACTTTATCTGTCATCACCTTTTGCAGAGAGGAGACATGGCCCGGTGCCAGAGCCCTGTGCAGACTTTGTTCTGGGCTGCTGGGCACATCCCTTCAGTGTGAAAGAGGCCAAAGATCCAATTCAACTCAAGCGCCTGCACTATTTGGAAGCTCGCTCTCACACTGGTCCATCTATCAGCTGCCATGTTCTATTGTGGCAGCTGTCAATCACCTCTGTCCAGGCCACACACACACAGACACTCACTCCCAACTCAAAACCTGGAAGACTTAAGCAAAATATTTAACATGTTCTCGAAATAACATAAACCACTCTTAACTGGCTCGTTCTACCCCCTGTTTTCATAATACTGCACTCTAAGGGCTTACATACAATACCAGCAATAACAACACATTGAAGTAGTAATGGTAACTACTACTACTAACAAGTGGTTACAATGTATAATATAGAACCATACTTATCCACTGTGGTTCTGAGTAGGGGTTCCGGGCATGTCTCACAAGTGAAGAGACCCCAGGGAAGACCAGCTGGGGCGGGTCTCTGCTCAAAAGGGTCAAAAGGACTCCTTGTTGGTTATGTTGTACCCGGAAACTGAATCACCTAGTGCATTTTAATGGCGCCTTTTTTCCTCTAGAAAACTTCTTTACGGCCTGGTCCAAAAGTTGCTCCTCCCTCAACGCTATATTCCAGATATTGTCAATGCTGAGGGAAGTATTTTTTTGGACGAGCTTAGTTAAGTCATTATAGACTTTCAATGCATTCATCAAATTAATGGGGCTCGTGCAGCTAATGCATGCAGAAATGCCTTTCTCACAATTATCTGCAGGAGGGGCCACTCACGTCCCTTTTTGAAAGAGGGAAAAGTGAGTACACATAACTTTCAATGACAGAGATAGGTATCAGTACGTCTGTTCATATTTACAGTCTATGGGGAAGACCCAGGACACACTGAAGGGAGTATGTCTCTCATCTGACCTGGGAATGCCTTGGAGCTGGAGGAAGTGTTCATGGATAGGGAAGTCTCTGCAACCCTGCTTAGTCTGCTACCCCTGCAACTTGGCAATGGATGAAGTAGAAGAAAATGGATGGATGAATGGACTAAATCCATCCTATCTGAAAATTCCTTCTCTCCTAGCCAGACGTCCGCTGACAACAACCTGAAATTTGCCTTTGATAAGCGAACCAATGTGTGCCTTTAAAACAAACAACAACAAACTTTAACGACGGAGCAGAGAAGTATCTGAAGCTGTTGTTTAACCTTCGCAGACGAGGAGTGGATGTGACAGGCGACTTTGGAGTGCTCCTCTCTTTCCAAAGACTCAATGATGTGACACTGTACAACCACAGAGACAACCTCCGCGGGACACGAGCCACTGGAGTTGAAAGAGACATTGATGAAAAGTCGCTGGCTGTGGACATGAAACGAAAAGACTTTCAGGAGACTTTTTTTCCTTCTCCGTTTTATCACAGTTGTTCCCTGCACTGTGGATTCTCCTAAAAAGTCAAAAAGAAGATGTAAAAGAATGATATGTACATGTGAAACATAAAGAGTACCATTCAAAAGTCAATTTACATCTGTAATTCAATTGTGAATGTGAAATATAATAAAAATTAATTAATAATTTAATCATTAATATGTGTCTCTTTAAACAGAAAGTGAGATGTGTCAAGCATGTATTGTAAAGTTGATAGTTGCTTCACAGCTTGAAGAACCCCACCATGTACTTTACTGTATTGTAAGCCAACATTGTTTTTCTTTGTGTTGAATCCAAGATTTAAACCTAAGCTTAACCATCTCAAAGATATTTTCAGATTGGACAAGTACATGGATAAAACAAGGTTAAAAGTACAGGAGTGTGAGATCAATCAACAAAACCAGTTCCAATATAAGTGAAGAAGCTGTCAGCATGTTTGCATATGTCCTGCAGCCAACAATATACTCTGCCAGAGGGAAGAAGCTGGAATATGGCTTTTGCAGCGGCCAGAAGAGAGTTATTCTAAGAGTCTGTATACGTAAAGAGCCTCCCAACTTTTAAACTAGGAACAGTCTGTATTAGTTCCACCCCTTAAGAATAGAAATGTCTCCCCTGAATATTCGTTGAAACCTCACCTTCTCTCCACTGACAGGTCTCACACAATCCTATGTCAGACCTGTTTGGTATTGTGCGGACAGTGGTGACGATGCATGAAACTCAACAATCACAATGACATTTAAGGACATTTATCAACATTGGTCTCTAGCTCTTCTGGACTAATGAATGTGTGACTGTTCGATTCTTTGATCTGTGAGGGTGAATTTAACAGTTGTGTAAAGTGCAGAGATAACTACTGTTGTGATTTAGGGCAATACAAATATAAACTGAATTGTCTTGTTACGTCTTGATGTCTCTTGAGATCCAAATGCAGTAACCTCATCAGGATTTAGTTGTCAAAACTACTCTTCATCCCTCTATAATTCTGTAATTTTATTTCTTTGGCCTACGTGGTCTAAAAATAAAAGATATTTCAAGTGTTATAATAAGTGTAAGAGAGTAATAAGAGTGTGGACAAGTGGGTTGATTTTTTTCCATTAGCCAGAAGTTCTTTTTCATAACAATTTTAGAAGTATTAAAACAAAGTGGTTTATTTTTGGCGCAATAGTTTATGCAATCCTCTCTGCACTTAATCAAATGGGTCTGATTGCAGCATTACTTGGATTGCAGCTCCTGTCCTTGTGCTGTTGAAACAACTCGATAATGTGTGTTGAAGTAGCTCACACTCAGATTCACAATCATCCATCCCTGAGGCCGCTCTTGTCTATTATTACAACCAACGAGGAAAGGAAACAGCAGTGAAAATTCCTGTCTTCTGAATTATTTTTTTTACCTTTTTGTGTGGCAAAATGAAAGCCAAAATCAGTCTAAAGCGACAGCACAGTACGACCTGGACCATATAATGTTCGACTCAATGGTGAACTCATCATTCATTTGGAGCCATTGGGATCTTTTAAAACTACATAAAGGATAGAAAAGCTCATGCGAAAACCAAAAGTATTCTATCTCATGTGGCATGCGTGTGGTTTTCTAACTTTTTTTGTGTGTGAAGTTTTCCCAGTATCATTTTATTAGTTTCTCCAAATGAAAAAAACATGTTAACCTATACAAAATGTGACCTTTTTAAGAATATTTACCTCCACCATGTATTTGAATTGTTGTCCTATGCGTAGAATTTGACTCATAAATGTACATGAGAGCTGGACTGCTCTCCAGATCAATGCGCCATCTTGAAATACATTTGTTGACAAGGGACAAAAAGGATTGGGTTTTTGTGTCAAAGGTGCTACTGATATTGTTGTTTCTACTGTGCTCTGACAAGTTTTAAAAAGGAACCATGGAGGACCACAGTGTTATAAAACAACATCCCAAAAAAAATCTTTTAGAAAAATAATTATGCAAACATCTAGAAACCGACTTCATAATTGAAAACTTGTTATCCTTGAACATTCAGGACACAGGGCCTTTATTCAGACATCATTATTCTCTGAATAGACGACCTCTCGCATCAATGGGGAGCTCCAAGCACATCACTTACATTAATAAGTAAGCAAGTAATTAATCTTTATTTATCTAGCGCCTTTCACAGACCAGAGTCACAAGCGCTTTACAATTGTTGTGGGCATTTGTCTCACACTCCACATAGAGATGGGAGCCGGGTTGCCATCCCAGTCCTATCGCACTTCTTTTTAGTGATAGGGGAAAATGGAGCACCTGGAAGAAACCCACGCAGACACAGAGAGAATATGCCACCTCCACACAGAAAGGTCTGCTGTCCATTTTATTCCAATGCAACAGACTAGAGTCACAAAAAGCATTAAGTTGAATTAAGTACAGCAATACTTTGCTCTACTGTTTCGCTTTAATTGCCAGCACAAAATATCACAATACTGAACAGAATAGTTTTTTTCCCCATTACTAATGGTCATATGGTCAATAATATTCATTCATGTGTGTGGATGGGTCGCCGAGGTCTCCGTCTTTTACTGCTGCCCAGTCTTCTTTGCAACTTCCCGCTCCATGGGCTAAGGCCCGGCCACCAGACGCTCACTTCCAATCCCCAAGCCCCAGGCCTGGCTCCAGGGTGGGGCCTTGGTTGAGTCAGGGTGCGATCCATAGTGGGTTTTAGACTGCACTTCGTCTGACTTGTCGCCCGAGACCTGTTTGCCATGGGAGGCCCTACCATGGGCATAAAGCCCCAGACAACATAGCTCCCAGGATCACCTGAGTACTCAAACTCCCCCACCAAGTTACGGTGGCAGTCCAGTGGGGAGAATAGTGTATCTGTATTGTCTGTTCGGCTCCAATGAACCAGGACCTGCAACATGCACTGGGATGGTTTGCAGCCGAGTGTGAAGCGGCTGGGATGAGAATCTGCACCTCCAAATCTGAGGCCATGGTGCTCGATCGGAAAAAGGTGCCTTGCCCTCTCCGGGTGCGTGGAGAAGTCCTTCCTCAAGTGGATGAGTTCAAGTATCTCGGGATCCTGTTCACGAGTGAGGGAAGGGTGGAGCGTGAGATTGACAGGCGGATCGGAAGAAAATGGATGGATGGATATTCATTCTTTTTACAAGAACGCTTACAGTTGAAGTTGCAACATCACCTTTAAACCACTGTAAGCAGTTGGAGATGCACTTGTGTGTCTTCCTGTCGCCCTCACACACACACACTCTCTGTATTCCGAGCTCTCTGTTTTCTCTGCATCTCTGTATTCCCTGTATTTTCTTTATGCCGAGCTCCCTGTATCTCTGTATTCCGAGCCTGTAACAGAACATAAGGAATCCTGCAGAACACACTCATTGATTACAGTTGACATTGAGTACAGCAGATTGTATTTTTGGACACAGTGCCTCAGAGGAAACTCTCACAGGAGCTGGAAAGGGATGGAGGCCACAATATGAGTTTTTCAATTGGAGATGTGCGAGATTACTGACACACAACTTTTAAGATGTATTTGAGAAAAGGAAAAACAGGAGAGGCAGAATGCCATAGGTGAAAGTTGAAGCGATTGGTTGCTCTATATATATCTACTGTATATACCTGGCCACTGGTGCTATAGCAATACAAAGGAATACCTTCCACCTACCACCAACTTTATTTATTACTATATCCATCCACCCAAAAAAACGACCTTTTTTCGAGGGTTTTAGTCATTCTACAAAACTGTTCCTTAATCAACTGTGTTTTTTGTGTACAGTATACTAATATCATATATATCCCACCCCTTCTTTAGACGGCTGCTGTCTCAATTTTGGGCTGGTTCAAAAATAAATCAATAATAACACTTATGATTAGCTCTTACTAATACAGTGCTAATTAGTGAACCCTAACCCACATGGAAAAGTGTTAGTAGTGAGATAAATGTTGATTAAGGCCATGTAGGAAAAAGTAAAAATTTTGAGATATTAACCCTACATTATACACTCATTAGCACTACACTGTTAATTAGTGAGGGCTAAATTAAATGTGATTGAAATGATTTGGTGATCATGATTTGATTTTAGTCAAACGTTGTCATTCATAACCGCTTCATTGATTACATTGTGCCATGTTCGATGTTTGACAGTAAGCTTCAAATGGCTGAAATGATGGAGCTAAGAACACATCAACATCTCACATTTTTTCGATGAACTTTAACTGGATCTATTCTGCCTTTGCTTATACTACTTTTACACTTATGCTACATATGGTTTACTCATGTAGTTCTCAAGCAGCATTAAGGCCGAAAATCAGGAAATCAAAAAGGTGGTAAGAACTGCCGGGAGGATCATTTGTCCTCCCCTCCCAGAGATCTCCAGTATGTACTTCTCACGCTCACTCCCTGTCCGAACCAGCAGGATGGCCAACAGCCTCTACCCCCAGAACCAGATGGGATTCAGATTTAAACTACTTTATTCCAACCACGAGGGGGGAATTTGATTGACCAGCACAGGGCATACAAACAGAAAAAAGACAGGAAATGTCAGGCTGGAAGTGATAGAGTGATAGAATATGATAGAAGTGGTATGAAGTGGAGCCCTATACAAACATGAAGATATTAAAAGCTCAAACATCAAAGACCATATCACCAACAGGCTACAGAGAGTTCAGCAGTCTATTAGCGGTTGGGACTAATATTTCAAGTGACGAATTGGTTTTACAATATGGTGCAAAGTCTTCCTGATGGAAGCAAAGTGAACTCATTCAAAACTTGATCAGTGGGCGTGTCACGTGGGAAGGAGGAGGACTCAAAATGCAGGAATGCCAAAATAGTGATTTAATAAAATAAAAGTCCAGAGGAAAACAAAACTCAAAATCCAAAAACAGAACAGGACAAAACCGGACATAGACAATACAATGGACCAGCAACAAGGGGAGAGGAGCACAGGGTACATATAGACACACACAGACACAGGTGAAACACATCAGGGCGGGGCCGACAATCAAGACAGGGGAAACAAGACAGGAAGTCAAACTAAAGCTAATCCACAGAGAACATACTGTCAACATAAAACCAAATACAGAAATAAAAATCCACACCATGACAGGGCGACATTATGATGCCTTTTTCATGATCTGCTGGTTACAGAGAGCTGGCAGTTCCCTCTGTTGAGCAAATGTGCACAATTCTATCAAGACTATTTTTATTGTTGTGTGAAAGAGAACAATGTAAGACAGAAAAGACAATTCCTCTGAGAGAGTCAGGTTCCCATGGACGGGCCTCCTGCTGGGACTTGAGGAGTACAGCAACTGGCCTCCTGCTGCTTCCCAGAGTCAGAACTAAACATGGGGAGGCAGCATTTCAGATTTGCAACAGTCTTGCTGAAAATGTGAGACAGCTTCTTCACTGACAATTTTCAAATCCATTTAAAAACTGTTTCTTCAACAACTAAGGGATTTTACCTTAGCTCGATTTCAAGGCCTTGTGTGTGTTCAGCACTTTGAATTGCCTCGTGTGTGAATTTGTGCTATACAAATAAACTTAAACACCTTTCCAACAAGAAAATGAATGGATGGTTCCCAGACTAAAACATGCACTTGTGATAGTCAGGGACTGGTCCAGTCCAAAGAGAGTGTGTTTTTGCACATTTCTAGACCTTACAGTTTGCTGTTGCTAACTCAAAAGCATTTTTCTATTTTGTTATTATTATGAAACATTGTTGCATGACCGGCAATGGATTAACGAAGGCCGTTTGAATAGACTCATTGCACATGTACTGCTCTCCCTCCTGGGGCCATGTAACTGTAATTGTGTCTTTTATTTCAGTCAGAGCTGCTTGATGACTGCGGCCTGGGCTCATTTACATAAACATAAACAATATCACTCCAAAAACCCCATTTGTCGCAGTATAATACATTCATTCTGCACTTTTCTCCTGTTATTCTTGCATCGCTGTCAGCTCCGTCGCGACCTTGCCCAAACCGCCAGATTGAATGTGAAGGGTGCGGCACACACTACACACAATTAGGATCCATCTGTCGCTCCAAACCTGGCATCCCACAGCTGCCGAGTGTGTGCACAGCTGCTCTCTGTGGCATCAACGTTTTGCTTTTGTGCTTTTTCAGCCATAATACTGTCAGGCTTCTGAGCTGATGTGCGGAATCATGCTTTACCCATGTTTTCAAGAAAAAGTATTATCCATGGTTTTGGGCATTGATAATGATGATGACACTATTTGACACTAATGATCAATTCAATTCAATGTATTCTTGTATAGCCCTAAATCACAGCAGTAGTCATCTCGGAGGACTTTACAAAACTGTTGATTCACCAACACAGATCTGAGAATCAAACTGTTCAAATACAGGAAATGCAATGATAAAAAAGAGCCATTGGTCCATGAGGGGCAGAGACCAATGTCCATATTTGTTTTTATAAGTCGTTAATGTTGAATGTCCTGGATCATCCCCACTGTCCTTCGACCCTCTATGTGAAAAAATAACTTCAATAGGGTGTAGCTCTGAATACCACCCCCCCAAACCAGAAATGGATTAAGGGGAAGAAAATGGATGGGGCGACAGTGGCTCAATTGGAGGAGCATTGGCCTTTGGGTTCAAGCCCACGACAAGACCTCCTTCACAACTCCCACTGATGTCTGCTGTCTTTGTGTCCTTGGGCAAGACACTTAACCCCACTTGGCCTGAAGCCCCCGGCAGCTCAGACTAGAGCCACCATCCTCCTGTGGACTTACTACCTCCAGGAGGATCAGTGAGGGGCTGGTGCTCTGTGAATTGGGTGCAGCTCTGACTGCCAACCCCTCTACCCAGAAATTGATTCATTAAGTAAGTAATCTTTATAAGATGAGGGGATCAAAATGAATGGATGAATGGAAAGGTTATGGTAAAACCAGGGGGTAAATGGGTAAATAATAATGATAATAATAATTACACCAAGGTATTTTGGATTTGCTTTGTTCAAGTTGTGTTTGAGGTGAGTCTCAGAAGGTGTGTGTGGAGAGGGAAGTCTGAGCATCTCTATTCAGACTGCTGCCCCTGCTACTCGGCAACGGATGAAGCAGAAGAAAATAGATGGCTGGAGGGAGGTGAGTTTTAATCATAATAAACATTGTCCCTTGAGCACACAGAGACACACAAACAGGCCACATGAGGAAATGAAATGGCATCAAAAGCAAGCAAAACTGAAGCAAAATACTTTTTAATGCATTTGTGTATCCTGCTTTACACATAATCTCCCAAAACCTTTAAAAATGCCCTTGCTGTAGACCGTGGTTCACCGTCCTTTCAGACCTAAGAGTCGCAGTTGTATTTAGTCCCTCTTTTGGTCTCACAAAGGAATGTAATATGCATGAGGCTGCTTGGGGGCCGACACACAGTATTGAGGCAGGCACTGGGCTGTGATGGAGAGGGCCACGCAAAAGCTTTTAGTTAAATAGTTGACAAAGTAGTTATGTCCTCAGAGATTAGAACGCACAACCTTTCCCGTCATCCTTGAGCTAACTGCAGCACTTATAGCTTTCATTTGTTCGTCTGACGTCGTTTTGTTGTGACTGGAGACAAATTGGTGAAAGTACTGAGCAGGAGGTCTAAAAGCTGTTACTGTCATGGAGTCAAGTAGATGTGATATATTTGTGTGTGGACAAAGAAGAAATAAGGATGTTATTGCATTATTTTATTGCATTAGTTTTATTCAGTGATTTTATTGGGTTCTCAAAGACTCTTCCATGGCCTTAAGAACTGGATTCAGAGACCAGAGTGCTATTCATTACACCATGGAACCACATAGAAATCAGGTTGTACTAACAAAAATGAAATGAGACAGACTCCACCAAGATTTGAACTAAGCAAATAACAGTAAGGTGCCACTGAGATTTGAACTCGGACTAGCCGAATTCAGAGCGCAGAGTGCATATTATTACACCATGGAACCTCATGACTGTCTGCTTACAAAACAGGTTACATAGACGCTGGACTTTTGGACATAATATTGTTTTCCAGTTGTGACTCAGATATATTTTCTATAAACAATTCAGGGTTCAATTTTTCAGCAGAAAGGCTGAGGTATCAACGGGTTTTGAGCTTGGATTTGTTTTCTAGTTACAATTCAGGGGTCCATCTTTCAGCAGAGACACTGAGGTTCCTCCGAGATTTGAGCTTGGAAATCTTTTCTCATTACAATTCGGGGGTCCAGCTTCCTTAAAGGTTGACAATTTAGGCATAGCAAGGTTCCACCGGGACTTGAACTCGGATCACTGGATTCAAAGTCCAAAGTGCTAAATATTTCTCCATGGAACCACATTTCATGACTGTCTTCTCAGAAAAAAGGAAACACAAACGCTGAACCAAATATTGTTTTTCAGTTGTGATTAAGGGGTCCAACTGTCTTGCAAAGTGAAAGCTGTCATCAAGGGTGGATTTTTGTTCTACCGAGATTTGAACTCAGGTATATTTTCTATAAACAATTCAGGGTTCAATTTTTCAGCAGAAACACTGAGGTATCAACGGGTTTTGAGCTTGGATTTGTTTTCTAGTTATAATTCAGGGGTCTAGCTTTCATCAGAGACACTGACGTTCCTCCAAGATTTGAGCTCAGAAATGTTTTCTAGATACA
>JAPMNZ010927618.1:0-10771 GCA_029875035.1 Pomatoschistus microps | reverse complement strand
AAAGTCAAAGTATACTCAAATCAAGAAAAAAAAAAGGCTTGATTCAAGCATGTATTAACTTATATTATATTATATCACTTTTTGCAATAGTACTGTGAGACAAGTTGGGGCCTCTATTTTTCTCTCAATAAAAATATGAAAAACTGTGTCCTGTAGAAGAAATCAGAGCAAAACATACCCTGACAGAGCTCCTCATGCTGCCCTCGTCACTGTTAAACGCCTCCACCTCCAGCACATGGGAGCTGCTGGTCTCTCGATCCAAACCTCTGCGACCCCGAGTGATCAGTCCAGTCTGGTTATTGATGCTGAACCACCCGTTACTATTTCCTGCAGAATATGAGGTCAAATTAGAAGCAAGTTTGACCCGCGTTCTTTTTTGTCCGTACCATTGAGGATCCTGTACAACACACGGCCGTTCTCTCCGTGGTCTGCATCTGTTGCTTGCACCTGTACACAAAACGAGAAAAAGATTTGTTAAAAAAAATGAAGGAAAATAATATCTTAGCTGCAGCCCATCATGTGACCTCAATTGCTGTTTCTTATTCTTATTGTTATTTTTTTAGAATGATCATTTTATTTGTTTTGTTTGTGTGGATGGATGTGTTTTTTTCTGCTATTTTTCCTACAGGGATAAAAGTGTCTCTCTATCTCTATCTATCTATTTATCATTCATCAGTCTGCCTAGGAACTACGGGTGGAAAATAGCTCTTGAGGATCTGGTGCAATGCATCTCTCTCTTTGAGGTTAATGTTTACTGTAATGTTTACTTTTAAATAAATAAACAAAACTGTTGTATATTTTTTACATGCTGTATAGACATGTTTATTTGAGACAAGTTTGTGTGGTTAATATGGTGTCGAAGAGTTGAGGCGGGTCCAGAGGCACACATGCCTGTGGGGCCTTTATTCCAGTTTCAGAGTCCTTACAGAGTTTCTTGAGTTTTTTTTTGACAGTTTTCAGTTTGTTCAGAGTTCTTTTCAGGCAGTATGAAAATAGGACATGCAATTCATACGACAATTTACATCCCATTACGTCACATCAAAAGGTCTTAGTATAGTCACAACAATAGACCCAAAACTAAAAAGATCCATAATGGTCAACAAATATATGTTAGATTTTTTCAAGCATTGCCCTATAACTTGTCTGAATGCAGAGAAGATTGCAGGATTCCATGGAAATAGAAAGTTAATGCTGAATATCAAACATTCTTTGTACATGATGTAGTTTAATGTGGATTATTGAGCCAAAGTTCATGATCATGTTTCCATCCAAAATTAACTTTTTACACAGAAATTGGATGTATTAAGGGAATACGGTCCCATACTATGTGCAGTTCATCGTGCCAAAAAGAATGTCCATTGACTTGTATGTATGTGGTTCCAGTGACAGGGCATGTCTCTGGAAGCAAAATATGAGGTCTGAAATGTTGAACTATAATGGTGAGGTATGGTGACTGCATATATGTTTAGACAGGGTAATATGGCAACAAGTTAAGTTGTTTTAGTTTGTTTTTTATCATGTTTATCAATCCAACATTTCGATTTTTGTAATTCATTTATTTTATCTCAAATGGCTCCCCCTGTTGATTTCATGGACCAAACAGACTTGTTATTCAAGCAGTACAACATCAAACACTCTAATTTGGTCTTTTAAAGTCTGAATGCAACCCTAATTTATTTAGAAATAACTCAAACGCCCTTAATCACTAAAAAACAAGTTTGAATAATTTTCAATATTTCCACTTATATCCTACACTAAAGACAAGAGAGAGGACATACAGTATATGCACTACACACTCTTTTAATTGTAATTCTATGGACATCCAATATACAGTGTTTTTGCGCCACAGAACACTTCCTTGTTTATGTACGGTGGTTGCCACAGTAACCCAAGTTCTGTGAGGAAGAGAATTTCCAATGGCACAGTCTCGACTCGGTCCACAGGCAAATGGCCAAGAAGAAAAAAAATGTGGGGGAAAAAACTAGATTTGGACAGACAGCCAGGCTCCCCAGACCACTACTGATAAATAGTGCAGTAGGCTGGGCACAGGCTGAATTGTCGGTGTCATAGACTTGTGGGTCTATGGAGAGATGCAGCTTCTGGCGCTAGAAGAGTCCACACTGCACTGGGGACAAGTCGAAACCTGTGGTTGAGCTCTCAAAGTGAATATTCAATGACCTGCATCGAAACACCAGTGTGGTCAGGTAGGACGTAAGGTATTAGTATTTCTCCATGGGTGGTTTCTTAGTGAAATGTAAGAGTTTCTATGGCAGTTCAAGTGTAATGAAGTGTTTTTCACATATGATCACGTATCATTCTCTGTAATGTGTTGACTATGTTATGTCTCTGTCCAGGTCTCTCTTGCAAAGGTAAGATTGCAGATTGTTGCCGATGGCTTACTCGCGTTACTTTAAAAAAAAGAAAAACTCCCACGGGACTCCATGTAAAAGAATTAACAAAACGTTTATTCCACACTCTTGTACACGAAGTGACTTTGCTAAGTTGTCTCTCAATAAAATAAAATAAATGCGGTAAGAAAACCGTTTGGCTCCTTATCTCCTAAGCTCCAAAAGTGACGTGCCTCTTTCAAGCTACACTTGCTCGCTCCTTTGTAAACAACCTATCTCGCTCTTAAAGTGATGGTGACGTAAATGTCCAATGTAAAACAAAACTAATCTATTTCTAAAGGGATATTTACAAACATGAAATATAGATCCTAAATTAACATACAATTTTAATTAAGCAAATACATACATTATTACTAATCATAAACAAAATAAACAATAAAATTAGTAACACTGTAATATACACTATGCTACATTCAAATAGCTAACTAACTAAGTCTAACTTGGCTCCCACATAAGGTATAATATTAGTTACAGAAGGTTCATCTTATCATTTTAGTAGAATAAAGTTCTACTAATAAGACAATTTTAAGATAGTGACGTTATTACCTGACATGTTTATTTCTGAGGAAGGTGGATGCTGTCTTACAAGTGTCTGGTATAGAAGACCCAAATAACTTTAAAGGTATGGTATTGATTTGTCCCTGTAGGGAAATTTGTTTTCTGCAATGACACCAGGGCCTCTGCCTGGTGCAGGTGGTTGCCTCAGAGCAGCATGCAAGGACTCATCTCCAGGTGCTGATGCTCGGCTTGGTTAGGACCAGCACTAGAAGATTTTACCTATGGTGCATGTTTTTGGTGTTAGGCGAAACCGGAGTACCTGGAGAAAACCTACCCAAAAATGTGAAACAAACAAATAGAGGTCCAGGCCGACACAGATAATAAACCGCAACCTCCTTGCTGCTGATATATAAAGCCTTTAATTATTCAACAGAGGGACGATATAAAAGTATGGCTTTTATGCATGTAGACGCAAAAAAATAAATACAAAATGTAAATTAGGGGAGCGAATGTCTACAAAACAATGAATAAAATAATAAAACAAATGCGAAATAGGTAGACAAAATATATTATATTCTTATTGCTCCATTTCTTATTTTTAGACAGATATATAAATTGTGGGGAAAACAGTATTTTGTCAGCCACCAATTGTGTAAGTTCTCCCAATTAAAAACACAAAAGAGTCCTGTAATTTTCCTCGTAGGTATACAGTCCCTCAACTATGAGAGACAGAATAAGAAAAAAAAGATTTGTAGCTCTCACAGACCTGTAACTCCTTCTTTAAGAGGCTCCTCTGTCCTCCACTCATCACCTGTATTAATGGCACCTGTTCTGACTCGTCATCAGTATGAAAGACACCTGTCCACAACCACACACAGTCACACTCCAAACTCCACTATGGCCATGATCCGTCAAAAGACACCAGAAACAAAATTGTAAACCTGCACCAGGCTGGGAAGACTGAATCTGCAATAGGTAAGCAGCTTGGTGTGAAGAAATCAACGGTGGGAACAATTATTAGAAAATGGAAGACATACAAGACCACTGATAGTCTCCCTCGATCTGGGACTTCACGCAAGATCTCCCCACGTTGGGTCAAATGATCACAAGAACCACACACAATCCCAGAACCACACGGGGGGACCTAGTGAATAAGATTTTATATTGATATATGTAAAAATATGTATTGTACAGGTTCGAAATAAATACAATAATAAATAAATACAATAATAAATAAAAATAACTTGCAGAGAGTTGGGACCAAAATAACAAAGGTTACCATCAGTAACACACTACGCCGCCAGGGACTCAAATCCTGCAGTGCCAGACGTGACCCCTACTTACTTATACTTATTTTCCATCATTTGAAAATAAATAATTTTTCTCATTCTGTCTCTCATAGTTGAGGTATACCTATGATGAAAATTACAGGCCTCCCCCTTCTTTTTAAGTAGAAGAACATGCACAATTGGTGGCTGACCAGAAACTTTTTCCTCCACTGTACAGTATAAGAACTACATACAACATCACAGGTCTGAGTACCTATCTTAATGTCAAGACCTAATGAACCTGTTTGGACTATCGTCTACAGTATATACCTAGGTTCTGTTATCTTCACTATATACATTGGTTGTGCTTGAAATGTACTTAATTTCAAGTTGTAAATAACTGCGAGACCATAAGAGAGAAAGGATATTTCTCAAAAGGTTCTGCACAATACCAACGCCTGTAATGAAATAATTCTCGAAAATGCTAGAATTCTGTGTTGTGGAGTGCACTTTTAAAGAGTCCATTCTACAGCTACCCATGAGCCGCTCTCAGCCAGTTCTCTGCTGCTCCCCCGTTTAAAGTAAAGTCTTCAGTCTCATTAGCTTTATAAAGAGATGTGAAGAGGGGAGGAGACAGGAGGGGGACTGGAGACAAGAGCGTGGGGGGTCAGATCTCCGAGTGATGAATGGGGTATTACACGCCAGACTGAACCATTTAGGGCGTAAAAGGGGGTGCACAAACTTTAGTCAAAGTTACTGGAAAATACCTAGTCACTGTAAACATACATACAAATTGTATACAACTATTATTCACTATGGCTCGTGAGGAATCGGTTAAATGTCAAGCTTTGGCTGAGTTATATCAATATAAAAAACATTGCGTCATTGCTCTATACACCCCCTTTGCGCCCCTTTACTGCCCCCGTCCCGTCTTGGTTCTCAGCTTCTGGGAAAGTAGCACTTAAAAGGGGGGAAAACAAGTGTGGATTGGAGCCACCAAGCAAGTCTGACTGAAGACACTGGAACCGAGCATAGTGCAAAGCTGTGGGAGTGAGTATGTATTTATTGTGGTTAAAGTGGTTATATTATTGCACTGTTTGTGTTTAGTTAACAAATGCAATGCTCATATTTGAAACTACTAAAACCTAACAATGTTAAGTGTGCCTGCTGTGTCTATGGAAACCTGTTTGTTTACCCTCATTGTCATGGTTTGCCAAGTTTATTCACGACCGCAGAGCTAGGGATGTCAAGATTATTAGATAAATCAATGATCGTGATTGCACAGCTCACAATATAGTAATAACAACTCTTGACAATTGTAGAAAATTCAACTCATTCTCATTGTTCTAAAAGTGATTTCCATCCGTTGGCTTGTGGGACATTAACTTTATCATGCAAATGAGTATACATTTTGACATTTTGTCTTAAATTGAATGTACCGACAGGTTTAACAGAGTTATTTCATTTCCTGATTTTGAACTAACATCCATCTAACTAGTTTCTCTCTCAAAACAGTTTGCTACCATCAGTAGTTCTCACATGCATATATACAAGGCCCTGACACATCTTTAGATTAGCTTATTCAGACAGAAAAAAAGAAAACTACTCTTGCTCAGCAACTCAAATAGTGACTCCCTGGATTCTTTCTTACATAAAAGACAAAGAAGTCTTATTCATAATCGTTATTTTTATCTGACAATAATCATTATTAAAAAGAATGGACATTTTTGTGTTTAGACCTACATTATACCAATGACAGGCTTTCCATTAAAACAGCAACATTTCTCTCTGTATTTCTCATTATTGATATTCAGCAGCAAACTGAGCAACTAAAACCTGAACATTATCAATGCTTACTTTATATTTAAATTTTCTATCAAGTCAAAAGTAAACCTGTGAAAATCCACAAAACCAGGTGCCTCTTGAGCTCCCAGGTTCAAGAACACAGTGGCTAAATCATTTCAGACTTGTGTGAGCGGCACATTTTATTTTTTCATTTGTGTCACCCAACCTATTAAGAAAAATAACCGCTGCAGCACAAACAAACACAACAAAAGACTGAAAGCCTGATGATTGGACCTTCATTTAAAAAGAACGTTCCAATGAATCCTTGTCCCTTAATGGCCCTTTAGGTACATATCTTTTTAAATTCATAAATAATAAATGTTGTTTGTCCCAACAGAAAGAGCCCTGTGAGTCACTATTTGGTGCTTTGGGCTGAGAGAGGGCAACAAGCAAAAAGTTATCTTTCTTATTTTGATGCAATAAGAAAAAATATTGAAAAAGGCCAAAAAATTCATGTGAAAATAGTGATAAAACCAAACTGTTTTGAAAGCAAGGATTTAGATACATGTAGATTTTATCGTATAATCTATTTTTCTGTGATTTGCAAGAAGTTACATCAACTTTAGTGTAAAAACTTTAGTCTAACATTTTATTTACAGAGAACAAGATGAGCTACTACTGTAATTGTATTACCACTTATACAGAGACGAGAACGCTTCTAGAATGTTAATTTCTGTTTAATGTCTAATGATAATACAGGCATTGGAGGATGGAGGGTCTGCCACCTGATTGTCTCATAGATCATTTTCCAATGTGGGAAACATGTGGTTAAACAAAGCAAAGATACGGGTGAAATCTAAGCGTGTTTGAAAGCCACATTGTGGATTATTTCAGGACAAATATTAACATTTCCAAAAACAAGTTGACACAATGCTTCAATGGCTTTGATTGAAGATTCAGCAGGATTATGTAATAAGTAGGTGATAGATAGGGAGGCAAAACAAGACTAGAGACAAAGTTTGCCTAATCAGCTCTGTGGAGAGGTTCTGTATATATGCGGTGCATGTGTGTGGCGGTGTATGTGTGTGTATGCAGGTGTGTGCGTGAGGTTGGGAGTCGCTGACTAATGAACTGACTCTCTAACGAGTCATACCCGCTCCACTGGCCTTTTCACAGCTTTCCTGGCATTTGGTCTTAAAAATAATTTCACGTCCCAATGTGTTCCCCTTAAACCGATAAGCCATGCTTTGTCTGCGCTGAATTAAGGACGATGACATTTACAAATGTTACTGTGCTGAAGATGGGGGCGCAAAAACGAGAGGGGGATAATTGGAGACCAGCTCGAGGAGGTGGGTGCACCCTATTTTACAGGGGCCATTTTAATAAACCCAATTTGTTTTACATTGAAGAAAGCCTGTCAAGCATTTGTTGTGTAGACCTTGATTTAATAACTACATAATTGCTACAAATGCCAAATACTCGACATGTGTGCGGGAAGGCAGTGGTCCGGTGCCTACTGTACATGTGTATGCAAATAGGAATCTCAAATATGCTTACACTGTCTGGTTATGCATGACCACTGAGTCAAGACTAAAGACAAGTCCTCCAACATGACCAAGATAGAACATTTTTGACAAGAGCAGGGTCCTTTTGCCCGGAGCAGTGAGGTTCCCTAAGGTCTGGTCCTATTCGGAAAGTCAGAGACTGTCAGTGAGTCACAAAAATCAGTGATTAGGGGATTATGATTCCAAGCGCTGTAGTTGAGAATATTTGACCAATCAATAAGAGGACATGTTCAGTCACTACAGCTACAAGAATTCATAACTTATACTGTGCTGTATGTAATCAAGAGTTCATACATCCCCAAAATCTAGTTTCATTCTTTGCATATTCAGTCATTCACATACATAATGCATCCATCCCCTTCATAATATTATCTAAAAATAATTAACACAATAGCTATGATCAGCTAGTGAATAATCAGCGCTGATAGCCATAGCCAAAGTGATACTGGTAGTTCATAAAAAACATTTTAAACTTGCAATTCTTTTCATTTTAGAGTCCATAGTGGTGGGGTAACTCTGTTTATTCAATACTTGCATTTCTAATCTACTATACATTCTTGTATGTTCAATCTTTTCCTAGATTTCAAGGCAAAATGAATACAACTGACCCAGGAGCTAACATCACCTTCCCCATTTGGATGGACAACTCCACCATGTCCACCATTCCCACCATGTCCACCATCCCACTGTCCCTGTCCACGATGTCCATCCCTCTGAACGGATCTGCTTCTCCTTCCCCCTCCACCGCTCCAGCTTCCGTCCCACTCCCACCATCTTATTCCTCGGACATCCACGAGCCGGAGTTCACCATCATGATCGTCCTGGGCTTATCTCTGCTACTGGCCGGTATCGCTGCTTTTCTGGTGGTGTGTCAACCCTCCACTCGAGAAGACGACTCTGAGACTAATTTTGAAGACAGTTTCAGGAGCAGGAACAAGTCCGGAGAGCCCCAGCTCAAGAAGTGGAAGAGGTTTGGGTCCTACCGCAGATCGTACAACGCTTCATTCAGGCGCCCGCCAAACAGAAGACCCGAGAGTATACACTTAACACAAATTCTGCCCAAAGAAGCAATTAAGCAGGCCAAACCGACAACGCCATGCATGTGTGACTATGTGACAGAGATTTGATGCTGCATGATAGTGACCGCCTGTCACCAATCAGACATGACAATCTGGCTGCAAGACTACATTCTACTAAAAGTTGATATTGAGTCATTTTAGCTTCAAAGGCCGGATCGTCACTCTTCAAATGCATCAACTAGACCCATTCTTATCATCATTTCCAGTTTGATACTAACCCTAGGGGACTCCTGTCAATTTTGCACCCTTTCATTGAGGCAAAGTTCAAAAGCACAGGTGGATATACAGTATCGCAAGGGAACAAATACGGTATTTTTTGATTAAGACAAATTGTTTCCTTTATCAATCATGATTAAGAAGATCAAAGGATGTATTGTTTTTCTGTTGCATGGTCAAATGTTCAATGGCTTCAGTAAAAGCCTTCCGAGATGTATGCAAAGAAATTACTAATTAAACAATCCTTGCAGCATTTTATATTTAATCAGCCACCGGTTGTCAACAGTTTAGTAACACATTTGCACTCTAGTGTGTAGTTCGTTTTAGTTACTGCATATAAGCACAAGTCATGAAGCTGAGCCAAACTACTACATGTATGTTGTTGTATTTCTTATTCATGTTTAAAATTGACCTGAATTCAGGATGTTGTTCTTAATTTCAGTAGTTTTGACTAGTTTACTTGGCAAGTTTAGATTACTAGTTTCAAGATTAATTTTACTTCAAGCATGAATTATAACCCAATGGGTTATAAGGTGAAAGTGAATGTCTGTTACTTTTCAAACTGTGAAGGGAGAATGTTACTTTGGAAGAAAAACACTGGCTAGACCCGCCCATGCTCACCTCCACAGCTTCCTTATTGGATTAAATTAATTCAAATTCATGAGGCCCGTTGGTTTAACTGTTCTTCTCCAGAAAATCTTACTGGTGGTATTCATACTAAGGGGATGGACTATTTTAAATACATTATTGTTGAAAAAATATTTACTGTACATGATAGAAATATACATTCTTATAAAAATACCATTGTTGTTGCGGATATCACCTTTAAGAAAAAGGAACAATGCAGAAACAAATCTATAAGTTCAAGCTAAAGCAGAGTAGCTAGAAAAAAGTTTTAAAAGCATTGACATAATCTAATATCTGAATTAGGTCTGAACCACATTGACAAAAAGTCATACTTCGAAGTTCGAGTTTGATGAAACACAAGCATTTTTCTGAAAAAGCTCCGGCCCTCCTCTGTTTGTCATTGGCTTCAGCTGTAAATCCACAGCATGAGGTGTGGTTTGTGGTTGGCTGGTCATAGTGGTGCGTTCAGAGACTCAGAGTTACATGCAGGGAGAGCATGGGCATAATCTATATTGTTTATTTTGTTGCGTTTTGATGTTAGCAATGTTCAATCTCAATAATCCAATAACAATATATCTTTCAGCTCTATTCTGTATCCAGAATAACCTGAATTCCAATCATTATAACCGTGACTAGACACTGAATTTTGTGTTTGTGTTGTGTTTATTTTTGTGTATTTCTTATGCGTGAGAGAGTGCGCTTGTATTGATACCTGGAGGATGCTGGTTCCTTGGGCCACTGTCTCCAGAACACTGGTCTCGTAGCTGTTCTGGAGGAATATGGGTCTGTTGTCGTTCACGTCCTGCACCTCCACGAACACTGTGGCTGTCCCTGTCCTCCTGCTGCCAGCCGGACCATTGTCTTTGAGAAGAAGGGGAACGTTTCAAATGTGTGTGAGCAACATTGTAAACGTGTAATGTAAAATGTAAAAACAATAACAAGAAGTGATTACTTTGATTTGTTTCAAATGTTTGATGTATTGTTTAATCTTATGAATATTGTAAATAAAAAGACAAGGAAGAAAAAATAGTGTCTGTTCTTGAAGTGCTATCAGTACAAACTCGAACTTATCTTTATTTTATTGTATGTTTTCTTGTACTATTGAAAAATAGTTTGCATACATTTCAAATCCAGATAAAAACGAACACTGTCAAACAATTACAAAATTAAATCTGTGGTTGAAGCATGAACAATGCACACTGATGCGCGGCCAGACGCTCAGACCTACGCGTTGGTGTGTTTTTTTTCTTTCCAGACTCTTTACAGCTACAACTGGAGAGGTGTCGTTTTTCTACCTTTACTAGTTGCAACTACGCCATTAAAAT
>JAPMNZ010927616.1:0-21165 GCA_029875035.1 Pomatoschistus microps | reverse complement strand
AGATTTATAGGGGTAAAGCAAACATGAAATTAACCAGAACATCCTCTGCAACCACAGTGAGTGCATTCAATTATCCTTCCCTGGAGAAAGAAAAAAAAGGAGAAAACAGTTATACCTCATTTAACCTAATATTAACAGCAAAGTTATATAGACATAAATGGAGACTTACAACTTCTAGTTTGCTCTTGGGAACACGACAGATGCAGTTCGTTCCAAAGTTGGTGTCTCTTGTTTGGATGCAGCGCAGGCAACAGAGGTTCTCATACCCCTGCTTTTTCCACTTGGCAATCAGATTCTTATCAGCATAGCCTTCTTTGATGCAGTAATCATACAATTCTAGAGAGAAAAATAGACGAGTCAACATTCAACATAGCATTGATTATAGTGTAATAATCTGACAAAAGAATTACCTCTGCTAATTGCTTTTCTTTTGTAGAACAGGTCGTAGATGTACCGACTCCGCTGATGATGCAGTCTGAAGATCGGCCAAAGCGCTTCCACCTTTCGTTTACCTTCGTGTGGGTCCGTCTCAGCTAAGCAGACATAATCAAATAAGCAAGCATTACATTGACAATTCTAATTAATCGATAATGTAAACCTGTGCAACAAAGACTGGTGTATAATTACAGCTCTACTCAAAACAATAACGATCAACTCGGGATTGTGGTCCCCTGGTTTAATCTGCGCACCTTCTCTCATTTTCTGATCCAACTCGTCCAAAGTAGGCTCAATAAGTTCCCATCCATCTGGAGGTGGTTTCCGGCTCCTTTTCACTTTCGGCATACTTGATTTTATACACAATGAAACAAGAACTCTGTTAAAGATGCAACCTCGAGCTGTTCCTCGGCGCTATTATATCACGTCACATTAGGGTCCTTTTTCTTTGTCTCAGCTTTGACGTCACGTCATGAAATCATAATGAACATAAATCACATTATAATTATCAGTGCGTTAATTATGATGAAATAAATGTATATTTATGAAGATTCAGTTTCTCACATTTTATCAGTTTTAATATAAATTTAGTTGGCTAACTATATCAATGCCTTCTCCTAAACGACATGTTTTTTAAACTTATATTTGATGGAAAAGCACGTGATAATAAATTAACCTATATATGTAGTTTATTTTAGCAATTTCTTGGTCAAAAGTACTGCTTTGATCATATTTACTAACAGGCAACTCTCCGGACTGCTGAAATCGCTGTTTTTCGTATCGAATTTAGCCAGCTGTCATCTCCGCTCTCTTTTACTTCTATCAATGTTCCAAATGTTTAGTTGACCTTTGTGACCATAATTTAACATGCCCAAAGGAGGTAAGATAAACAACATATATATATATTGAATGCCGTTAAAAAGTCTTTAGTTTTGATTTGTTTCTTAACGTACTATTACTTATATCACTGTGAAAAAATAAATATTCGGAGGAGTATGTTATCTGATAATTAATAATAATGGGGGTCATGTTTTGTTTAGTCTGATTTGGTTAATGCCCCCTATTCTCAGAAAGGTTAGGACTCCTGTTGACTTTTTATAGGTAAAAAAGGTGGCCATAAGGGCCGCGCACGAATGTACACCAGCCCTGAGGAGATAGACGCTCAGATGAAGGCAGAGAAGGAAAGGAAACAGGTAGTGGACATGCAAACTGTGGTGTAAAAGTAGACCGCTAACTGCATGCAATAACTCCGCTCAGAGTAATTATGACTTTTTTATGTTGTTGTTGCAGCACGAGCAGGAGGAAGGGGATGTAGCTCAAGACAAGACAGAAGACAAGCCTCCAGGATCAGAGTCAGAAGACAGTGATGATGACTCTTCTGAGGTTTAACCCTTATGCGTTTCTTTGGCTGTTGGATAATCATTCGATGAGTATGGAGTAGCTAACTTTTCGTTTCATCAAACAAAAAAGTATTGTTTAAGTCACATTTTGTGAACAAATAAGATTACAACATCATCTTGGTCCTTTCTTTTCACTTAAAAAACGGATCCAAAAATCAGGGCTTAACAATATATGCATGTGAAAACAATGATAATAATAAACAAAATACTGTTTTGAGTATTTAGTTATTTCATTGCTCAGATATTTTTTGTTGTTTCAAAGTTAGGTTATCCAGTTATAATAGTTGAAATAAGTCCCTTGTCGGTCATGTTTTGTATTATTAAAATAGTGACTTCCTTGGCTCGCTTGTATTGCATGCATTTAATTTTCAAAATAAATCTTTTTGCAGGGGCATAACTTTTCTGGGTATGGGGTGCCACTTTTCTCCATGTTATTTCACGTTATGTTCCTAAGAATGGCCTGAATTGTTAGTCTTCAACAATCTAGACAAATATCATTGTTACAAGGATGTGTTATTTATTTGCAGTATAATTAACTAAACTATTGTGTGCACAGAAAAAAAAGACTGGTGTAGAAGGCTTAATAGAGATCGAGAATCCCAATAGAGTTTCTCAAAAGTCAAAGAAGGTGACCCAGATTGAACTTGATGAACCAAAGCAGTTATCAAGAAGAGAAAGGTAGGCTATTAGAGTATCATTTAAATGATGTTAATTAATAAAAGATAAAAAAACTAACTAGTGAGTCCCCCGCCAGGAGGTTTTGTTTTCATTAGGGTGTTTTTGTTGGTTAGTGAGCAAGGTATCTTAAAAATGAAGGGGGATGGGTGTTTCTGATATTTTATGTATATCAGGCAAAGGAGAAAATTGTCAGATTTTGGATATGATCCAGATCACCATCTGGATCTAGGAATTGTAATGATGTGACTCCTCTTGGCGGAGGTCTGCACTCTACAAGTGCTTTTCTAGTTTAACTGTTTGTATATGTTTCAGAGAAGAGATAGAAAAGCAGAGAGCAAAAGAACGGTACATGAAGATGCACTTGGCAGGAAAGACAGACCAGGCTAAGGCAGACCTTGCCCGCCTTGCAATTATTAGAAAACAAAGAGAGGAGGCAGCAAGAAAAAAAGAGGAAGAGAAAAAAGGTATGTTTTGGAAAGAAAATCAGCATTTATCCTGCGTTTAGAGAAAAGATTATATTTTCACTTTTTACTTTCAGCTAAAGAGGCGGCTGCTGCAAGAGGAATGAAATAAAAGGCACTTTCAAGGAATCATGGACTGGCTCAGAATAAGATATTTGCATTAAAATGAATAATGTTTAAGGATGAAGTGTTTGACACCGTACATCTCTAACAATGGTCACATCAATACTAAGACATTTTCATGTTTTTCCTATTCACATGGAATCCCAATGAACATGTGCATTTTTGCAACAATACTGATATAGTTCTCAGTCACTGTATATTTAACTAATTTGCATTTTTTATTATCACTATATTTATTTATGATAAACGTATTTATTTGGTTTAACAATGAAGGGGGGTTCTGATTCAGAGCTGCATAGAAAGTACAATAAAGCGCTTCTAATAAAACCACTTCTATTTTCTTATTATGTGGTTTAAGATATTCGGCTGATTCCATATATAAACAAAGTGAACTTGTTAATGAATGATACCATATGTAAACAAAGTGGCTATCCAAGTCAGTGAGGATGTTACTGCGCCTGCGCACTTTCACATAGTGGCTGAAGAGCAGCGCACTGATTGGTGCAAAGTTTGGCGGACTTTCCCCTGGTTCCTCATCTGCTGTGTCCGTGTCCGCCGCATGGTCTGACAGTCGCCTGACCACAGAATCACAACCCAACGAGCTCCTGGTAAGATAATTATGAAGGCTAAAATATAAAGTTATATATTTGCATATGTGGTTTTGGTTCATTGTTTAACACGGTGTCCAGCTAATTTAACCTCACCATGGATCTAAAGATATATAGTTATTTTAAGGATGTATTCTAATGGGTGTATCGTTCTTTGAAAATAACATAACATGAGACGCTATGTGTAGGTCAGTGGGTAAGAATTAGACTGCAGTGCGTTTGCCACTAATAAAAGTCTGGCGGTTATAACCTTGTTAACCCACTTTCGACGGAATGGGTTGTTGTTTTGTCAAACCAGACTCGTATCTTATCTCTAGTTTTGTAACGGGGTCTGCCAGGTCATTTGCGGCCAGTGTACTCATCACTGTTTAACTGTTTATCACATGTTGCAGAGTGAAGCTGATCCTCATTCACCAAAATGTCTCTGACAAATGGCCATTGTGTGAGCGAAGAAACTTGGGAGTGTCACAACAGGATGATGCTGGAACCCCTGGCTGTCAATGACGCTGAGGTCTGTACAATTGTTTCTATTTCGTACTCACTGAAGTTTATTTTATCTCACAATGGCTTTTGTACATTTGATAACAATATGAGCTAATTACTCCAAGTATATTCTGTATCACAGGTTTTCTCAATCATAAAAAAGGAGAAACACCGGCAGACGTATGGCCTGGAGCTGATCGCATCAGAAAATTTTGCAAGCAGAGCTGTTTTAGAAGCACTGGGGTCTTGTATGAACAACAAGTATTCAGAAGGTTACCCTGGTCAGAGGTATGTCTGCTTTTATCTTGGCATTTTTCCATATATATTGTTTAAGTTATGGGGCCTTTTCAGGTACTATGGTGGTACAGAACATGTGGATGAGCTGGAAAGACTATGTCAGCTTAGAGCACTGGAGGCCTTTGGTCTAAACTCTGAAAAATGGGGTGTCAATGTGCAGCCGTATTCTGGTAATGGACAATTGTTCTCTTTGTAGATACTGTATACTTCACTTAAGTTGTCTTGCTTTTCTTAGGCTCTCCTGCAAACTTTGCTGTTTACACCGCTATTGTGGAGCCCCATGGGAGAATAATGGGACTGGATCTTCCTGATGGAGGTCACTTGACTCATGGTTTTATGACCGAAAAGAAGAAAATCTCAGCAACATCTATATTTTTTGAGTCTATGCCTTACAAGGTAGGTTTAATGGTTTAATGTTAAATGGAAGCTTTTTTATGTTCTTGACAAAACATAAAAAATCAGGAATGTGGTCTTCCCTTCTCCCAAGGTAAACCCTGACACGGGATACATAGACTATGACAGACTTCAAGAAAATGCTAAACTATTTCATCCCAAACTAATAATTGCAGGTTAGCACCTCATTATTTATATAATTTATATAATATTAATAAATTAATTTATTATACATTATACATGACTCTTTTCTCGTAACAAGGTACAAGTTGCTATTCTCGTAACCTTGACTACGCTCGCCTGAGACACGTTGCAAATGAGAATGGCGCATATTTGATGGCTGATATGGCACACATCAGTGGCTTAATTGCGGCTGGAGTTGTTCCATCGCCATTTGAACACTGTGACATTGTTTCAACAACTACGCACAAGACACTGAGAGGATGCCGGGCTGGACTCATTTTTTTCAGAAAAGGTGTGATGATAATTCTCCTGCAAAACTTCTCAAATGTAAATAATATGCACATACTTGTTTTGCTTTGGAACAGGAGTCAGAAGTATTGATGCAAAAGGCAAGGAGATAATGTACAACTTGGAGTCTCTTATCAACCAAGCCGTTTTTCCTGGTCTGCAGGGGGGACCACACAACCATGCCATTGCAGGTATAATGTCATGAACTGTCATTGTTTAGAGCATACATGCTTGTTCTCATGAGGGTGCAATGGAGCATTTGAATTATCATGGCTTTGACTTGCACCCCTCTCCTTTGTTTGTTTTTAGCTCTTTTGTTTTAAAATAATTTGTTTTTATTAGGGGTTGCTGTAGCTTTAAAGCAAGCTATGACTTCAGAGTTCAAGGCCTATCAGATGCAGGTTTTAGCCAACTGTAAAGCTCTCTCCAATGCCCTTATTGACTATGGCTACAAGATTGTGACAGGTAAGTCCTAAGGTAAAATCTTGCAGCACATAAAACTGTTATATTAAGTTTTGAAGTGTTTGTTTTTTAGGGGGTTCTGACAACCACCTCATCCTTCTGGATCTTCGTACCAAAGGCACTGATGGAGGAAGGGCTGAGAAAGTTTTGGAGGCTTGTGCTGTGGCTTGCAACAAGAATACTTGTCCAGGTACACTCTAATAATGATCAATGCCAATAATTAATTTTTAATGGATTTGAAAAATTATCTTTTTAAAAATTTTTTCAAAGGAGATAAAAGTGCTTTACGTCCTAGTGGCCTGAGGTTTGGCTCGCCAGCTCTAACATCAAGAGGTTTCATTGAAAAAGATTTTAAGAAAGTGGCAGAGTTCATCCACAAATGTAACTAACTTTTCTTTCAAATGAACGATTACCAGTAATCATTATTTATTCTTAAATGTTTTGTTTTATTGCATGTTATTTGTAGGTATTGTCTTGACATTGGAAGTGCAGAAAAGTATGGATCCAAAGGCGACCCTCAAGGAGTTTGTTCAGTGCTTGTCCCAGGGGGAGAAGTTTCAGCAGCAGATATCAGTGATCAGAGCTGAGGTGGAGGCCTTCGCTGGTCAGTTCCCTATGCCTGGTTTACCTGAGCTGTAGGGTTGGGTTAAAGAGAATAACGTTTGAGTACTGTATATACTCATTTTACAATTGTTTGGATTGAAAATACATCAAATACAATGTAAGAAAAATCCTCATTCAATATTTTTATTTGACCACCTTCATGGGGATGAAGAATAAAGCTTGTGTGTGTATACATGTGTCTCTGTGCCAGTGTGTGTCATTTCTTACATGATTTGTAGCTGTATGTATTACATAGGTCCGAAAGATTAAGTGTTTTGCCTAATGCATCCCAAATCTTATTTCTTGCCATAAACGCATAGCGGTATTTGTATCAGCCGTTAGAGGCTGTCTGTGCCCAAACTGGAGCAGTGCTAATCGGCTCTTGGCAGTGGTCTGGAGAAGGGGTAAAGGAAAATAACAAAGTAGGCTGTAAATATGGATGTATTGGCTGGAACATTGTTCAAAGGCATGGGGTGATATGCCACCACCTACTTCATAGGAGCACATCTCCTGGTAGTATGACAGAGACAGAAGGCATTCTGCGTACTGCTCGGTACTCGACAGCAGAGTCTGTGTACAGAGTGACGTTGCTCGGTGTTCGACAGTCGAGTCTGTTGTATACAGAGCGGTGCGCGGCTACATGGAGCTGCAGTTTGTTAGCGCCTCAAGAAAAGCACTTTCCAACACGAGCACCGATCTCTGAGAAAACGTATACGGGCGCATCTGAAAGAGGACCACAGCAAACCAGCCGTCTCAGCATTTGTTGTGAAACGGTCTACGTTTTGCATTACTTTTTCAACGTGGCTAAGTAGGCTAGCCCACCTGGCTAGCGTGAATGAAACTAGCGATCGGCAAACCAATAAACGCACCGATTCTTGTGTAACTTTGTAGTAGATCAAAGCAACATGCAGGACTTACTCGCTAACGTGGATCACATCAAGTTTGATCTGGAGATCGCAGTGAGACAGCAGCTGGGGGCTCAGCCCTTGCCTTTCCCTGGCATGGACAGTAAGTTCCTCTTGTTAGCGGCTACGTTAGCTTCACCTATGGCTTTGCTTCGGTTTGTTTTAACACCTTACTACACCGATGTGCATGTACAGGTACAACTGGATTTTAACCTTTCTTATTTGCAATGTTAATTTTCACTTTTTGCCAGCCCATTGATAAAATATAACCGTCAAACTCCTGTAAATGTGAAATTCTAAAATAGTCACCCATTCTGGGATGAACCTAGATTGGTTTGAACTCCAAACTTACTAAAACATCAGGAAAAATGAATAGGATTTTTACTCTTTGAGCCTTATGTCTTGTCTTCAAATCTCATTTCCTGTGACATTTGCCTGAGCTGTGGGATTTGTTAAAACCACAAAGGAAGTTACCCAGACAACAGCAATAAACCCGCCTCTATATTCACAATGGAAAAAATTAGAATAAGATTGTTTCCACTTATTAGAGTGAATGAATGATCAGATGCCACAAAGAGAGCCTAAAAGATTTGCTTGTGTTCCAAAGGGTTCTCTGACATATTTTGTTTTGGAGAGAATATGTCGGTGTAGTAAGATGTTACCTTGGAAATCCTGCTTTGGGTAGAGGTTGGAGGAGTGTCTTCTTAAGTATTATTTCTTGAGTGATAATTGTCAACTAACCATAAAAGTCTTAACCAGGGGAATCGCATTTGATTTTTTTTTGCTCATTACAAGAAGATATGTCCATTCCTTTTTCTTTTGCTTTATCTGTTGTCGTTAACCTGTATGTAGCAGCATTATTAACATTTCCCATTTAAAAATATGAAATTTTGTTTTGAAACCCTTGGATAGGGCATATGATGTTATTTTGCAAAACATATTTTTCATGACTTCTATTCTGTGTTTACAAAGTCGATTTGGAGCTTGTCCGTCTAACAGATTGTATGATTATGACTTTAGAGTCTGGATCTGCTGTGTGCGAGTTCTTCATGAGAGCGGCCTGTCAGAAAGGTATGGACACAATGTGATCTTCAATGCTGATTTTTAAAAGGTACTGAAGCAAACAACAACAGATTGTATTTGTTCTACAGGTGGAATGTGCCCCTTTCGCCACATCAGTGGAGAGAAGACTGTAGTTTGTAAGCATTGGCTCAGAGGGCTGTGTAAAAAGGGTGACCAGTGCGAGTTTCTCCATGAGTATGACATGACTAAAATGCCGGAGTGCTATTTCTATTCCAAATTTGGTACGTTTCTTATTTTAGATGGACCTTTTTGCTTCTGTTGCCTTTTATTAACTTTTTACATTTTCAGGTGAATGCAGTAACAAAGAATGTCCCTTCTTACACATTGATCCAGAGTCTAAAATTAAAGACTGTCCTTGGTATGACAGAGGTTTCTGCAAACATGGTGTGCCTTCGTCCCCCTAATTTTAAAGTATTTTTACAAATGTATTATTCAAATAAGTTTCTTGATGCAGGCCCTGACTGCAGGCACCGGCACACAAGAAGAGTAATCTGCGTGAATTACCTTGTTGGATTCTGCCCAGAAGGAAAGTCATGTAAATTTATGCAGTAAGTACTTTTCAACCCAATAATTAAATGCTTTGAGTTCGGGTTATGTTGTTAGGAAGTTAAAATACAAATGACAATAACATTGTTCTTTTGATAGACAAGCTTTTGAAAACTAATCTAAATAATGTATTTCCTGTTCAGCCCCCGGTTTGAGTTGCCAATGGGAGCGTCAGAACAGCCGCCTCTGCCCCTACAAGGCCAAAACCTGACAAAGGTAAACCCATTTTAAGTGCATGCATTACACCTAATGTCAGAACTTGAGTAAAGTGGCTACATAGAATGTGTTTTCTTACAGGTTTCATCTGTGGGCCGCTCCTCACTTTCATTAATCCAGTTGACCAACTCTAGTCCAGGCCCACGAATGCAGAACATGATGTCCACTGGGCTACAGCAGGGTAACATGATGTCCAGAGGCCCGCGGCCACTGGACCAGGTCACCTGCTACAAGGTTTGTGATTATTAGATTCACACACTGCTTGAATAACCAGTTTGAATTTAATGTTTGCTACTTATTTGTTGCAGTGCGGTGAGAAGGGACACTATGCCAATAAGTGCACCAAAGGTCATCTTGCTTTCCTGAGTGGACAGTAGCACCAAATCATTTCTCATCAGTGCAAAGCTGCTCTGAAAAGATGGCAGCTAACTGGAAAGACTTTTTGCTGACAACTGCAGAACTGAGAGAAGGGGCAAAAACTCTGCCATGACATTGTTTACATGAGGTGTAAACGTTCTGCCAGATGACCATTTGTATGCACACCATTGGTCTTACTGGTGGTCCAATATGAATTAGAGATGGAAAGGTTGCACAGGTCACCCAGATGGCCCTTTGGACGAATAGCATTCGTTTTCAATGCTTTTCCAGAAACAGCTAAGTTTAAGCGTTTATCAGCGGTGGAAACATGCAACCTTTGACTCAGATTCTCATGAGGTGCCTTCCAATAAATCCTCAAGTCCTTTTCAAAATTATTTCTGTCTACTTTCCTAAATAAAGTGATTCAAATTCAGTGCAGAGGCATTACAAACCTATAACCAGTCTCTGAAGTGACATGAATAAACAAATTGTATTTTCTCATGGAATGTTACTCATAACTTAACCTTATGCTACTGTTGGGTCATATTGGAGCTGATTTCCTAACTTGACCAGCCCTGGCTCACCTAGACCTTAATCACTGGTGGGCCATTCTGATCCAAGGATAGCACAAAGGTTAAATTAATTGACAATTCATCATATTTAGTCTGTAATATTGATTAGTTTTTGAATCTTGCAGATAGAAACTGGTTTCTTCAGTGGCTGGATGAGTCAAGAGGAAGCCTGTATCTCAATACTGCTCAAATGTCATGTTACAAATCGTTATAGCATCAACTTTGAAAACATAGCATTAAAAAAGATTCCATTTTGTTTAATATTTATTGGTCACAATCACAAATTAAACAGATGAAAGCAGGGTTCTGCAGGAGAATGTGTCAGCCCTTCAATGGTACTTCCTCCAGCGATCGTGTTCTGAAATTACATAGTTATAATTTTTGCAAAATTGGAGAGAATCAAAATGGTAAAATATGAATCTTACTGATGTGGTCGTATTCCCACATATAGCTGAGTGCTACGTATCCAACAAGGAGCATGGCCACACCCCCAATACCTCCTTTCTTTACATTGATGTACTTATTGTAGTATCTGTCATGGCCTAAAGGGAAAAGACGTAATTTAACAATATGAATCATTACAACAAAAAATCTGCTTTTAAGAACAGTACCTTTGCGAAGGGACGCAATAAGTCCATTTGGAGTGAAGTCTCGACCTCCAATCCAGGTTCCGAGTTCTCCCAGCTTCACATCCATCAGTCGCTTCTCTGCGATGGCCACTGTCCACAAAGTTAAATGTAATTTCGCCTTCAGACATGACTGATATGAAGTCAAGTACATGTAAGGAGAGTACGTTAAATGTGTGCACTCATCCAACCCTGCATGTAAAGACTGATCTCTCAGGACCGTTTTCAGTCAACTTATAAAGGTTTGGGTATCATTTTAAAACTACAGATACTAGTTTAATATTAATGCATTAAAATTAGCTTTCAATGGAAAGCATTGTTGTCAAAACAAACAAGCCTGGTCAAAGTATAAGATCCGGACGCATAATTGTCACTAACGTTAATAGTAAGACTACACATTTACGACAAAGTGCAACTAATTGGATACATTGAAAACAAACTGATCCATGACTGACAATCTGACCCATACATCTTGTTCTGGACACAGTGGATCACTGCTAGCATAAGAGGCTAATGGCACACGGCCAACAATGTCCTTGTGTCCCTGGCTGCAATAATATGATCCACTCTAGAAACTCCATGAAATGACCAACTAAATAACTCAGATGACAAAGAAATGTTGTCAGACTTTTTAAAACTCCCTTTCTTTGCAATGACACTCGAAGTCCTTGACGGGACTTGATGGTCGAGAGCTGGATTCTGTTTTTAGATTAAACACGACACGCGCGAATGTTGCACTATAAAAACACATTAAATCCTGTCAAAAGACACTAACACAGAGTAAACCAAAGGAGAGGGAAACATTTGGTTTAACTGCAGAGGACATGCTGAGGTACCTGGTCTGTCCGCCATCTTGACTGGAGGTCCGTGAGCTGAGAGCAGAGGACGATGGGAAAAGCGTCAAGCATTATGGGTAGTCACTGCATCACGTGTCCAGCAGGTGGCAGCAGCAGGGCCCCACAGCGCCTCACTCAAAACGGATCTGATTGTCAACCATGGATCTATTATAATAACACTTCTAGTAGTTCTAGTATAAGAGCTAAAAGATGTATTCAATTCATGAAGTGGTTTATACCCTCTAAAGAAATGCAATTTAAAATGATTAACGATTAATGATTATTCAACAGCATCAAAACGAGATTTGGATTTGAGGTGGAGCCATGTGGCTTTTGTGCAGAAGAATAAACAATTGAAAATCTATTCTGACAAAACAAAACTCTTTTGGCGAGCAGTAATAACATTGGTAAAAAAATTCAAATAAAAAAAAAATGCGTACTTAGAATTGGAGCAAGTGCTTTTTGGTAACAAGAATCTACCAAAGATTTGTAATATCATAATTATTGGTAAATACCACTTATGCAAAACCAAATGGAAAAATAAAATTGCATCCATCCCCGAAATTTGAAATTTAACTCAAAGCCTGTTTTGCTTCCCTATATAATTATTGAAGAACTCATCAAAAGATGTTGAAAATAAATGTGATGATATCAAAACACTTACTGAATGTATGTTGTTTTTGTTTGCTTTGTTATTCTATTTTTTTAATACTTTGAACAAAATTGCTGTCTCCTAGAGTTCTGTATATTTGTATGTATTTTGTCATTTAGAAAATATAAGTACAGGGCATTTCTGGATCCCCCGAATTTCCATAAAACTACAATCTTTTTCCTCATGTAAGGAAAATAAAAGTAATCTGTGTGATTATTAAACGTTTTGACAGTCAGTAATACCTCTATCTATGAGTTTCATGATTTTAAAATGTATTGGTGTAAAGTTCAATTAGCGCGTCATCTTTATTCACAAAATGAACTGCTAAATGCAATTTTATTTGTGAAATGTCTATATTGACTAAACATGACCCTTGAATCACACTACACATCTATTTAAGTAGATTAGAGTTCAGGGGAATATAAAGATGAATACATCACATAATGATAAAAAGTCCCCCACTGTCCAAATACAAATACCATCTAGTTCTAGGCCACACACATTTTTACTGAGACTAAAACATTCATATTGTATAAACAAAACAAGTCCTCCTTGAGCTGGGGCAGGAAATCACAAGTTAGTGATGACCATTCAAATCAGTTTCCCGGAACAAATCACTTGAGATTGCTGTAGAGTATTATTGTTGTACAAAGCTGAACAGTGATCCTGACCTAAACAAATAGCTGCATTGCCTTACGTCCAGTTCACCAGAATCATGTGTTAGAAAGCCTCTTCTGTCTTTTATGCTTCACTGTTGTCTCCCCCCTCTTACCCTCTCGTCCTTTATTGTGCAACAAACCCCTTTCCAGCCTCTCCAGTTTTTGCTTTCTTCCATCTCTCGCCATCAGCTTCAAAGAGCTGTCTCTGTCTGGACCTTGGGGGCACCTGTCTATTGACGTGGAATAAAATCATCCAGTCCCTTGTGTGTTGTGGATGGAGCTGGTGCTGAGACCATTTCTTTCTACAATAATCTTTCTGTAATAATGGCTTGAGCCAACAAACCAAACAACCCGAACACCTCTCCAAAGATGGACTTATGTAGAAAACAGTGTAATAATGACATACTATCACTATTAAAGATAAATTCTAATATGAATTTATTCTTAATGAAAGCTATTGACAAGATGTCCACATTATTTATGTCAACATGGCAGTTAAGAATCCAATCTGTTTTTTCGCTAAATACATGGATTGTGGTTGTAGAACCATTGACGTACCATTTAAATATATCAGTAATACTTACAACTGAAAATAAATATCAAAGTATTGAAGACTGCAGAGACAGACAAATCCTACATGCAGCAGCACAGTGGCCCGACTCCAGTGACAAACACATTCTGCAGGATGGAGGCTTTGTTTAAGACAAACTCAAACAAAGCTGTTTGGACTCAGTAATGGACAAATGACTCACTGAAGAAGACCACAGTGCAGACCACAGCTGACCTGCAGACTTCAGTTGAACACTTTGTTGATTTGCATTTTCTTGATGAACGGTATAGAAGGCAGAATGGTTTGTGCAGATCTCAGGTCTTGTTCTCAGAGCAGGAAGGATGGACCGTGAGATTGTCAGACGGATCGGTGCGGTGAATCTTGGCTTAGAACACTGATGTGTTCTAAGCGAGTGGCAGGCTGCTTGGTGAGAGGAGCTCAGTCATATGGGAGGAGCTCGGAGTAGAGCCACTGTTTCTCCATATTGAGAGGAGCCAGTTGAAGTGGAATAAGTATCTGTTTCAGAACGACAAACACTTGTGTTTGAGGCTTTGTCTCAGCTGGCCCAAGGATGCCTCTGAATCTCCTCAAATGAGCTAGAGAAAGTGGTGGATAGGAAAGTCTGGCACAATCTGCTTAAATTGCTGCCCCTACAACCCAGCCAAGGATAAAGCGGGGAAAAAAATACCTCACAATGAAGTATGCTTGTGGTGATTTTCCATTGTGAAGACACATATCAAGATTGAACTTCTTTGCTGATGTCACACAGACTGTTCTTTCTTCGTGATGGCGTTTATCAACATTCATGGACCAATATGTGTTCTATATTGTATGTGTTTGCACTGTTTGATTCTCTGACCTGTGTTGGCGATTTCAACGGTTTTGTTAAGTCCTCTGAGAAAACCACTGTTGTGATTTACGGCTATACAAGAGTGAAATGGATTAATTTTTTGAAGAGCCCCAGGACCTAGAGTAACAAAAATGTGTTTTTCACGGTGCACACAAACTTATGCATGTTTTGGATTGAAACAAACTCCACACAGTCCAGCCCCAGGATCTACAATTCACGCTGTGACGCTTGAGAGTTTCCAGACTCATTACAAATAGTTTCACTAAAACCTCTCCAATGACTTTAAATCAATTTTGTAGTCCTCCTAATTTACAAAGGTATAGTACAAATATTGCATCTTTTTAGTCATGGAATATAGATATACCATTCAGTGAACCAACTCTTTCCTTGCCAGATTTTCGCCCCCTCCTCCTCAGCTCTCCCCACTTTCATTTCCCTCCAAATCCGCACATGGCACACGCACACAGGTTGAGTATTTCCTGGTATAGCTATTGCATGAACTCGCTCTCATCACTCCCCCCCTGGTCTTTTTTTGGAACTCGCTGCCTCTGTGTGATGTTTTCATCTTGTGTCAACTCATGCGCTCCATCTGTTATCACACCTCCTCTTCTGTACCTCAGTGGATACACCTGCCTGCACGCTTTGCACATTTCTTTCCTCGTTTCCCATCTTTCTCTAATCGTTCGATAGGATTAGGCCCAATCTTTTTCTCTTGCTGAATTTTATTTTATTTATATGTTGGCTTTTATTTGAGCTACCTCTACTATCAGTATGCAAAGTCATGGTGCTGTGGCTCTAAACCATTGATTGAACCAAAAGCTAAATATAGCCACAGTTAAGGCTCAGCATCTTTGCCAGGCTGCAAAAAGAAAAAAAGGTGGGAGTGTGTGTTTGGGAGAAAGTGCAGAAGCAATGCATATTTATAGGGAAACTATAAATGCACCGACAACATAGTTTATTTGTGAGATAGAGGTATAATACATAGCTGCAAATAGCATCACACAAACATAAGTAAGGAAGAGATGACTGAGAAAGGTGCAAGAAAAAATCTAAACATTTTCAAACCAGGACAGATGAGAGGCAGGCAGGTAAATGGAAGGACTGAAATGACAAAAACAAGCCCCCATGACCAAAAAAAAAGCTGTACGTTGCAGAATCCTCATAGTTTAACAACAGAGACCAAGTTTAACAAACACATAAAGTCTTATATTTCAATACAAGGACAAATAATGATGTGGCTCAGCGTTTGTGGTTCGTAACGTTCTTTGTGAATCTCTCATAGTCATAGGTAAACAGTTTTTCCTTCCCGATGCAGGAGGGTCTAGAAGGACAGTGGTGATGCTTCAAGAACACTCAACATTCGACGACAATTATCAACTTTAATGGACATTTATCAACATTCATGAACATTTCTGGACATTGATCAACATTTGGTTTTTTTGATGTGTTTCCATCATTGCCATTCTTGTGTTTGAACGGTTTCATTCTCTAATCTGTGTTGGTGACTTTGACGGTTTTGTATTGTCCTCCGAGATGACTACAGTTGTGGTTTAGGGCTATACACGAATATATCTAATTGAATGGAAGTACAACATATTCAACATAGTCATGTGTTGTAACCGACTGGATAAAAGTGGATTTTGTCAATAATGAATATAAAACTATTAGCAAAAGATATGAAGAGGAGATATCTCTTCACTTTTCTTTGTGTTTTTTACTTGTTGAGGTCCATTCACTCCTTTGAACTTTGAGACAGAACACACGGTCAGAAGATAATACATATCTCAAAGTGTGTCGTATGGATTTTGAAGCATATTGTGTCCGTCATATCTGCTCCTTATCATGTCGTGCGCCTCTTTATGACGCCCATTGTTTTGATATCATTCTGTGTTCTTTCTGGACATTTGTGTGAGAGTCCCCGTTGTCTCTGTTTTGTATGTGAGTTAAATGTGGTGATCCTCAGCCTAAACATTACTATAAAGTTTGAATATTGTTGTACATTAGATTAATTAATCAATAATAAACACACTCCTTGTACCAGCTTTAGAGTTTTCACAGTGGGTGGATAATGTTGTTTGTTTCTAGAGAAAAGAGAAACAGTGATGACTTCAGGACAGATGCCTTCATTTAATCCTCTTTCCATAGTTTTATTGCAGATGTTTTCAACCCTCTTGTGTTTTGTTTCGAGCTCAGATTTAGCAGATATCTTGTTCCATACCAGCAATTAATAATGTATAACTTTCCAGACTAAACTCTTTAGAGGGCGACTGAGGAAAGAGAAACTTTAAGGAAAGAGGAAAGAGAAATACTTGTTCTTTAATTGTACCTACAATATTTCTGTTTGCAATAATGTTGATGAACAATAAATGGTGGTTTCAGACAAAACTGGCTTGAATTGAATTCATATACTCCTAAAACATGAATAATATATTTGGGCTGTTTTATCTACATCTTCTTTTCAACAGATGAGTCATAATTAATCTTGAATGAAAAAGTAATCAAAGTTAATTATATGTCTCCAGTCTTCTTCTTCTTCTGTGCTGCTGTGCATAAGCTCAATGCTGTCCCTGTCATCCCAATGTTTACTTTGTTTTGTTTACAGAAGTGGGAGGGATCATGTTGTGGTTCAAACTCTGACAGTTTAGGTTTAGAGTTGGATGAATAAAATAATGGCAGTGAATTATTTCAGACATGTCATTAGAATAGTTCAATTCATTATTTTTGCTTATAATTGTCATGGTCTGATCTCGTCAGACCTCAGAGCAGGGCCTGGCTTTGTTCCGTGATGGGAGACCACTGGGAGCACCAGGTGCCACAGTGGGACAGCTGAGGCATAAAGGGCAAACTGTTGTTGTGTCCTCAGGTGGAGTCTGCAGACTGCAGCCTCGCTTCTGCAATAGTGATGGCGATACTTTGACTATTGTCCGCTGAAACTGGTGAAGGAACGTAAATTAGCTTTGCATTTCTTTCTCTAATCGCAGTTAACTTATTACAACATGAGTCTAATTGTGTCATTTAACAGGTATTATTATATGAGGTTCAACATAAATGTCTCATTACAAGAAAAGTCCAATCAGGGTATTTGCATAATCTACTCATGAAGGTCTGTGTGCAAAGTTCAACTATTTTTTGTATTACCAAGTTAAAAAAGGTATTTCACGGAGTTGAAGAATATAATAAGAACAAACCTCAAACCACAAATAAATCTATTCTGAAGATGATAATACAAACTACATATTTTATACCAGTAATGTATTGTGCAACTCTACTTGTGTCAGTCTGCGCTAGGGCAGCTGTGGCTACAGCAAGTTATCACCAAGTATGGAAGGAATTGATAATCATGTAAGAGTGTTTTTAGTGTAAAGAAGAGCCCTATATAAATCAGATGATGCAATATCATGATTATATTGTAAGTCATTGTTCAATCCTTTGAGGAGAAAGCACGTGGAGGTCAACCACAGGTTGGTGACTGAAGGGAGGACTAAAGCTGAAAGTGGATTAGAACATGGGCTGTTGTGAACTCAGCTCTGCTGGTGTATGTTCCAAAGGAGTAATTGCAAAAGATGAACAGTCACCACCACAGGCAGCAGACCCGCGTCTCCCCCCGCCCCCCTCATCCTCCTCTCTCTCTCATCCATCCGAGTAGCAGCCCCTTCCTCTCTCCTCTGCCTCTGCCTGTACCTCTGCTCTGCTCTGCCTCTGCCTGTGCGTACCCTCCTGCACGGCGGGCTGAGGAGGACAGGACGGCCGCATCCACCGGGACTGCCCTGGCCTCAGACGCTCATGGACCCGGGCTGAGAGACGCGCTTCTGCAGGACAAGATCCAGTGACAGTAAGTAAGCGACGCGCAGAGGCATGAGACCAGAAAGTGCATCTTAAGAACCTGTTGTTTGTCCAGTGTTTGGCAACGCGCTGTTTCACATGTATTCTGCACGTACAGCCATTTACAAACTACGTGAAAGCGCACGTACGGAGAGATGTTGTGTTTTCTCCCTTCTTTCTCCGTGACGCTGGAGACGCTTATTCATTTTGCTCACGCGTCGTTTTGTGTGTTTCCTCATGGTTTTTCTCCACCAGTGCAACGTTTCCGGGAATCTGTTGAACGTCTAACAGCTCTATAAGGTTAATTGATTATTGGGCACTTTGCGGCCAGTAATAAGTCGCGGATTTATGATCCATTTAGCGGCTCAAAGGGAAGGGTAAGTACAGTCCGCTCAGAGCTATTCACCGGAACACGATGCTACAATGGGGACTGCAGCGTGATATTAACTGCAAGTCAATTATCCTCGTTCATTTTCATTTACACAAGTGAAGAGGTCGAGAGCGCCACCTGCAGTACGAGGCGAGAAGCGTGCCTGTGGTCACTAACACCAGTCTCCACTTTTATAAATAGTGAGAAAACAGGCATCATTACACACCTAAAGGAGCAGGAGAGAAAGTGAGGCTTTTGTCTGTGTTCCTAAAGCATTTTTGCATTTGGACTCAAGTCAATGCTCTTATCGATTGAAACGTTTATCTAATTTCCCTGCCCACTGTTGGTCTTGGGGAATGTAATAAGGGAACACTGATCAGCTTCTACATGTTCAGAGGAGGATGCATCAGGTGTACAGTAGTGAGGCGAAGCAGCTTTACACTATCACCAGGTTTTAAACCCTTTTCTTTAAAGCATGTAAAACCAGCTCACACAGTACTTTATATCTATGTACAGTATCTTTGTTTTGATCAAAGAGCTGTACTGTGTACTATGTGAATTCCTCCAACAATTTTTTGACCCTCATTCTGGGGCAAATCCAAACGCAGTGCAATAATACTCACTATTAAAAGCTTTTCTGGAAAAATCTGTTTTGCTCTTGTGGAAAAGTAGAGAATATGTTGACTTTTCTCAACCCTCCCTGTCATTCTTCATATAGTTTTCTCACAGCAGACAGTGAACAGATATTGGAGGTAGCGCTCCTATACACTGTGTTTGTTTATTCTAGCAGCTCACTGTGCCTGACACTCAGTCATGGTTGCTTTGTCACACGCTCAGTATGCTTCTCACATCGGCGTTTCTTTATGGCATCTCACCTTGACTCTCGCCAAGTTCCCGTCTGTGACAGAAGTCATTTTTCTGTACTCCAGTTTTTTGAACCTACATTGAAATTCATCCCCTGTCTCTGATTCCTGTTTTTTTCCTCTGCAGATTCTCCATCATTTGAAGGGCCCCCTGCACGGCCTTTTCCTGAGCAGGCGCGTTTTTTGGGGGTTTTTTTACCATGCAGACCCCTGGAGCGCTTTACCACCTGTAGTGACGTCCACTTCTGCGTGTTGCCATGTATACGTCCGGTGCGGAGTTGGGATCTGTGGCTGCGGAGAGGCGCAGACCAGGCCCTGCGCTGACCCCTGACGACAGAGACATATGGAGGGACCCCGGGCGCATGGGCTGGAGAGAGGCCCGAGACAGCGGCGTGGTGCAGAGCTACAGCTTCGACTCGTATCAGCTGGAGGAAGAGGAGATGAGCAAAGACGCCCCTGAGCGAGGAGTACTGGCTCTGTCTGAACCTGGTGAGGGCCCATTCATTACAGCCACACGAACCATGCAAACGTTTATATTCAGAGGATTACGTCCCGAGGCGAGCAGAATGAAACAGACCAGAGTTTATGTAGAATAGATGAGAATGCTGCAGGGAGAGAAAATTGCCTTGTTGCCAGGTTACTCCTGTTGCACAAAGGACGAGTTAATTTAATCAGTAGTGACCAGCTCCTGGGCCCTTAAAAAGTCTGGCAACAGAGACCTATTACCTGTTTCATGTTTGTCCTCAGCTTATTCAGCAAAAGGTCTGAGCTGGAACTGCTTTATGGACAAAACAGAGTATGCATATTATACCTTGGCCTATATTGGAAGAGAAAGATTCCACAAATAGCACAAAGTAGGCCATTTCTTTTGGAAGAAGAAACCAGAGGAGTCAATTTAAGGCGAGATCTCAGCTAAAAGCGGTGGCACAGTGAGCTTATACTGTTGTGAATGATAACAGAGATGTCTTCTTTATTGGATTTTGTGCTAATGAGGTTTGAGTTAGTGCAGGCAATGATTCTGTCTGTAACCACGACAACCCTTTCTGTTGACTGCGCAGAATCAGCTGCTGCGTAAACAGAATAGGGCGCCATGTTGGTCTGTAATATTGTCAGTGTGTTAACGAGAACTCAATGGACAAGGACAATGCATTGTTAAGGTAGATCTATATTTCTTTATTTTAAATGTATAGGCTATGTGTTCATTTTCAACATGAATGACACACACACGCACACACACACACACACACACACACACACACACAGGTCCAGGACAACACCAATTACAACTCCAATCAAAAATAAGAATTCAGACAGTCTTATTCCACTGCCGGAGAGACAGGGAGATGTAAATTGTTTAATGTTGAGTCATAGTCTGTGCATTGTGACTTGGATATGAAATACTGGAGTAAAATACATGTGGTTTTCCCCATCAGAAAGAGAGCATTCAAACAAAACAGATCACAACACCTTATTAGAAAACATGTTCACTTTGGCTTGGAATGTTTCTGTTGGAATTATATGAAATAAATATAGGGAAAATCCTCCAGCCTGGGTCCTATGGGTCCTAACCAACCTGAGCATCAGCACCTAGAGATGGGTCCCCCGGCTGCACTGCGGGTCTGATGGGTCAAATGTAGAGGACAAAATAATAAATTATAACTTTGAGAAGAAAAAAAATGTCACCAATGTTGTGGGTATAACCTCAAAATGTGTATTACTTATTGAGGAAAATGACTATATATGCAAATATCACAGCAGAAGACATTTTTATTGTTGATTCACAACTTAGATAATGCGGCCAGCGTTATTACAGCAAGACAAGTTTATTTATATAGCACAATTCA
>JAPMNZ010927568.1:0-15496 GCA_029875035.1 Pomatoschistus microps | reverse complement strand
GAATATGTGAAAAATGTGAAAATCATGAAATCGAATGAAGGATATTGTGAGAGTTCCAGCAGCACATGAATTATACTTGAAATATCAGCACAGTCTGTACAAGACTTTTATAATATGTATTGGAGGAAACAAATTAACAATAGTTTTGAAACTTGAATATTGAGCGGAAAGATACAAAAATATTTATAAGGGCAAAGTCTGTCTTCAGTGACTTTAATGAAAATCGATATAAAATTGAAATATTCCAAAGCAGGAAATAAAATAGAGATTATTCTTTTTTGCCATATCGCCCAGCCCTACTTACAATGTTGGACTTTTTTGGTACAATAACATTCAAACTGCCCACTTTATACTTGCTTCTAAAAAAAGGTAGGGATTTTATACTTCTAAGTTTGAGTTTTTTGTACTCATTATGCTAGATAGAGATTTTATACTCTTTTCTTCTTCATGCTAGAATAGGACATTTTTATTTTATTTTTAGTATGGAGTTATTGTTCATTTATCTTGTGCTGTGTGCACCTCATTCCTACTGTTCTGTAACTGGTGATGCAACACTGAAATTTCCCCACAGTGGGAGAAATAAAAGGATCTCTTACTCTTAATCTCCCCCCACGCCAAACTCTGCACTTTCTAAACAGTTTCCAACAATGTACAGCCACACTTCAACGGCTCAAGGCGCAGTGAAGATAAGATAAGAGGACTTTCATTCGTCCCACAGTGGGGAAATTTCAGGTGTTTTACCATTTCAACAGTTACGGAAACACTTCAAATTAGCTGTGTGGGCCGGGGAATAGAACGAATTAACTCCTTTGACAAAGTGAAAAATTGGACTGAAACGTTTTCGTATAGACTCAACAAATTAGCACAAAAATGTAATTGAAAAAGTAATAACTTGGAACTAAAAATGGATTTAGATTGTAGGAGGAAGTTTTGACGGATAAAACACACACAGTAATAATAACAAGTTTTCTTCTCTGAGGTAGTCAGCTCTTTTTCAACCTTTTTTTTTCCTCCCGCTCTGCCTTACGGCCAACACACAACAAGTCTAACCAACCAGGGAATTACCTGAAAATTGGTGCAGCATGCGGAAACTGATATCGACCAGGACTGGGCTTTCAAAGAGGGCAATAACCAGGTTGAACTGAGAGAAATTAATACCTGTGTGGTCCAGTATTGTTTGCAGTCGACCTTTCCGAAACAAAAAACCAAGGATTCACTCAAACTTTAAAATGCTGTGAATAACTTAAGCTGGGCAAGAGAGGCTAATGGGGAATTTTCGTTTTCATGTGACGTCAGACCATTACAAAAAGCCTATAGTTCAAAATTGTGGTGGAGGGCAACTAAAAAAAATGTCCTATTCCTTTTTGGTAACTAAGTAACCGTGAAAGTCAGATTTCTAGTCTACGTTTAGAGCCAATTTCTCGAATTTCAGGGCAAAACCACATGAAACAGAAACGGTCAGGAAGTTATTCTTTGTCAGTATATGTGAAAAAGGATATATGGAACAATTATGCTGTCATTAAGGTGTGTAGAACTGGTGACAATATTCAAAAGTAGAGATATACCGATCCAGATTTTTTGTAAACCGATCCGATTCCGATATTCTTTAATATTGTTTTGCCGATACCTATCCGATACCGATCGACATTTTTCTAATATTTTCAAAGTGACGTAAATCGGCTTCATAGTTAACTAATCCGATAAAATCCCATCCTTACAAAATACCCATATCGGCCCCCGATACCGATACTGAATATCGGATCGGTACATCCCTATTCAAAAGCGTGCATGATATTTTCCAAGAGAAGGGACTTTCAAACCTATATGGTGAGTTTGTCATTATCAAACAATGCAAAAATATTGTGATTTTTCTAACCCTAACAATTGCTTCTTTTCCATAGAGTTGCACTAACACCCGTGAAACTGACATTGCAACCTATTGACAAAACAGCTTTGTTTTGACATTATTGCTGTACAGAAACTTAACCCTTTCCTTGAGCCCTTTCTAGTGTTCAGCCGGAGTGAATAAGTGCCTACAGTCATTTGTAAAGCAGAGTTCGGCGATGAACGTGAATTATTTAGTGTACTGCTTTGGTTTGGTTAAGAACTGTGGGTCCGGGCCTCTGGGGAGATACTGCTAGCGTGTGCTAAGGTTCACAGTGCCATTTCCTTCTTTTACAAGTTTGCACTCCATCTGTGGTATCCGAGCAGGCGCATCGTCGTTACAGAAACTCTCCGATCCTGACACACAATTATACTACTGACCTGCTGCAGAATTCACTTTTAACTGGACGGGCAAATAACTCATCATCAACAGCTCAGTCTGGTTCGAAGCAAACTATGAGCCTGCATTATTTTTGTCCAATGAAAATTATAATGAGACCATTTACTCTGTAATTTCATATTTTAGAATGTGAAATGTTATCTTCAGTAGAAAATATGGAGTGAAACAAGTATCAAAGGTAAACCAAACGCTATCGACCTGCACTGTCTCTATGCTACCACCAGAGGGAAGTGTAAAGTTTGTTGGGTTTTTTTCACATTTGAAAATTACAGATTGCTAACACACAAGCGATTGTGAAGAACATACATTTAGTTGGGAAAATGCTTAAACTATTTTGTATAATGCCAAAACTATTATGTATTAAAAGGCTGGAATTTCCCCAGGTATGATGTTATTGTGGTACATCATATCAATAATACTTTTGCTTTTAGAAAGAAGGTGCAGAATTACACGTTTGTTTCTAATATTAACGTGGATGGATCTTAAATCAACTCCAAATCTGTTTTTGATGAGTAGCCAACCAATGTTGTAACATGGTTTGCAGCTTACAAATATACGTCCCTTATAATTCCTGTCCCAGTGTAATACAGCTGGGCACTAGATGTGCTGGCAAAGCAAGTTCCTGTTTGAGTAAACAGGTTCAGCCATCAGCTTTCCAAACCGGACAATGACCCTTTGATCTTTGCCTCCTATCTCTGTGTATGTGTGTACTTTTGTACTTGTGTGTACTTTTGTACTTGTGTGTACTTTTGTACTTGTGTGTACCCGTCTTGGTCAAGTGAGTTCTTCCTCATGTGGTCATTTCAGTCGATGCACCCCAGAGCATGACCTGACCCCTTCAAAGTCCAACCAGTCTCTGCATTATTCGCACAGACTGCAGAGATGCACCATGGGAACTGCTGCACTCAACAACCTGCACCCAGCATCTTCTGTTGATCTGATCCGGCCTCGTGTGATTGGAATCATAGCTGAAACAATCCATTGACTAAACACAACAATGAGTTTTTTTCAATCCTCATCTATTTTAGTTAGTGGTTAATCATTAACTGCAAAAATGTATATGTCTAGTTGTGATTTGAAGATTCAAAGACGTCATTAACTACATAGAAAATGATCAGGAATATGGAAAATGTCTTGTTTAACCAATTTATCGGTTTGCTAATCAACTCACCGGATTTTGAAAACTTGAGCGACTTTGGTCTCTATTGGTCAAGATTTGACTGATTTTAGCATTTTTAAAGTTACTGTCTCTACTCAGCCTCCAACTCATTTTTTCAAACATTATGTCAGCCAATACAGACACGTTGTACCTCATTTTAAAGCGTTGAATCTGTTGTATAACAAAGTAAAATCATGTAAAGCTGATGCTAAAACTAGCCCAAAGCAATAAACAGTTCATCGAGCCAACCTGCATCCCTTCATCTATGTTCTTCTACTTTATTCTTTGCCGAATAAAGGGAACCGCAGTCGATGCAGAGATTCCCAGACTTATGGCTTCACTTCAGGTTTATCTGGCACAATTTTTCATAAAAATAATAACTGCATTCTAAACTAACTAAAAGACTGATCATTAAATTAATCAATTATTTAAAAAAAAGACAGTTACCGAAAAAGGTGGCTCATAATTGTGTGTTTTATCTCCATGGAGCTTGTTCCACTGAAGCAGTGGCTCCAGTCAGCCGCAGCAGTAAAACAGTGATGGGTTGGTTATTAAAGGCTGGCAGGCGCTGAGCAGGCACAGTCACTCAACTGTTTGAGGCCTACAGAGGTGCAGCTGCGAGTCCACCAGTGACCAGCGCTCAGCTGAGAGGCCGGAACATGGAACAGACATACACCACACCCCGCTTCACTCCATTTCCTCTCCACAACATGCCTGACATTCTGGAGGAGCCAGTGTACATTCCACACATACTTTGGTCATGTACGGTTGAATCGGAAGAGCAACATATCTCGCTTCAAGCTACACTTTCTTACACTTTTCCTGACAGCAGTGACAGTGCTCTCATTGTCCTCTGTCACCACAGTGCGTTCACTCAGACTGACGCCTGTGCCTCTGGATCAAGAGTGTGCTCAGGTGACCTGTAAGCCCACTCACATGGGTTTCCTTCAACCATCATCACACACACTATGGGCAACACTTGCTGCTAACATTAAAATGTTTTTGTTTAATTTGAATGTACATAATCTTACCCTACCCTGAGTATAGCGTGTGCAAAGCAAATGTGACCGCTGGCACATGTCCATTTTCACTGTTGTATTGAGTGACCTCAAGTTCAACAGCCGCTAGAACAGGAAGGAGAGGAGGCTGTCTTGCATACTTAGACCCAATAAGAAGCTTCTCACACTCCCTCCCACTTCGCTAAACAGGGATAGCAGTAGTGTAGGAATCATCTGTGAAGAAAGGGGTCTTCCTATCTTTGGAGCAGCATGTTAACCCAGCTTGGCAGGCACTTAGTTAGTGTGACAGTAGCAGAGCCGGGCGCCAACAGCACAAGCACTGTGCAGCATCGCAATGACCAGAGCTCAGTGAGTCCTCTGAGGGCTACAGCGCTCCCACCCCTCCTCTCCATCCAACCACAAAGGCATTCAGCCTTTTCATTAGGATGATAATGGAGCAAAAGCCGGAAAGGGCCCCATGTCTATGTGCCATAACTTAGGCTGATGGCTTTGTGGTAATGTCATGAGTGTTCATGGGACCATACTGTGTTGATACTATCAAACAAAACCAAATGATTCCAGAAGAAATAAACAGAATAAACCAAACTTGTTATTTCAGAGACTGTACAAAGCACTGTTTGATAAGCTTTTTCACTCTAATCATAAATATCACATTACAACAGTCAGAACAATCTCAGGGTTAACCAAACTAAAAGCCTCCAAATGACAAGCTAGCCAGAACCAGTAACATAACATGCCTCTGCATGACTGCACTGTTCACTGTCAGTTACAGGTTAATAACCTGTTTCAAAGAGACAGCATGAAATAACAAGTCAGAATCCTTTAGGTCGACCAAAACCACATTATGGATATTCTTTGCAGTATAAAGAAAGACATATTATAATCAAAAGCAAACTTACCTGCATAAAACCGCAACAAAGAGCCGATTTCCGTGTTCAGCCCTTCTTCTTGTACTCTCCAGGGATCCTTAAATCCAAGCTTAAATAGGAAGTCATTCTGAATCTGCAAAGGTCTCTCATCTGGTCTGAGCCTCCTGACAGCTTCTCCATGCAGCTGGACATATAACACAGGGCCAGAGTCTCCAGGATCTCCCCCTGTCAGCTGCCCCACACCTTGGCCACAGTCAAGCTCCTGGATGTCAGGTGTAGTACCTGTGGAACAGGCTGTTGACAGGGAGCCGGCACTGCTGCTGGGTGGCAATCTGCCCAGACCATGTGGGCTGTGTCTGCTATCTGCTCCCATATTGTTGGTCATGTCATTTAAATGCTCTATGCTACACTGCTGGTAGTTTCCAGAGACACCATTTGAGTGGTGTTGGGAATTGGACTCCGTATTTGTGCTGATTGCAGGGCATTCAAGCTCTAGCTCGTCAGAGGAGCTGCCATACAGGTCAGAAGAGGGGCTGAGGATGGACGCCTCTGTGCCCAGGATCATGTCATCACTGAGGGAGTCTCTGTGTTCACTGAGATGTGCCCCAGAGCTGAGGTCGTCATACGCACTGCTCTCCACATCAGAGCCAGAATTCAAGCCATAGCTGTCTGCTCCGTTTCTGCCCTCCGAGTCATCGTCGTTGGGGGTATCGATATTGCAGTTTAGATCAGACATAGAGCACGTCATATTGTCCTGTGATTCAGAATCGGGGCTGAAAAGTTTCTCATCAACGTCCTGTTGCTTTTGCCGCTCATTTGCATTCTCCATTAGCAGCAGCCTCAGCCTGTCACTCGGATGCTCCCTTAGTTCACTAGATTCAAGAGTGCACTTTAAACTTGACTCATCGCTCCGCTTGCAATGGTTGTCGTCATATTCACTTTTCACGTTGCAATTACCATTTTGGTCGATTTTGGGATTATCTTTAGAAAAAATGCGCATGACTGAAGTGGACTTACTGAGTTTACTCAAACGAAGCGCCAGCTCTCCAGCTGTAGTGTCCATAGTGCAAAGGACCGGCCTGGGATAAGACGGAGCGAGTCTGTCGTGGACGTGGACGGCTCCGCGGTGCAGGTCAGCGCGCACCCAGTCCCGGTCCCCGGGCTGGAGCTGCATGCATTGCCGGTGCTTGAGCAGAGTCTTCCGGTCGAGGCTGCGGGTGTGCAGGGATGCGGGGGACAGGGCCGAGCTCATCTTGGTGGTGACAGCGGAGAGGTTCCTCTTTAGGCGCCTGCGTCTCAACAGGAGGGAGCTGGAGTTGTTGGATGCGCCCCGGCCGTTCGACGCCACAGACCGCTTTGACGCACTGGAGCCCCCGGTGCTGTGCGGAAGACCCGTGTTCTTGGCATCTACGGGAGACGGTGCTAAATGTCCAACGCCATCGTCCGCTGGAGTCCCCCGGGCGACAGACAGTCCACTGGGCTTCTTCATGAGTTTGCCCACGCCATCCTCAGCAGCCTGAGCACTTTCCATCTGTGCCATGAAAAGTCTCCCTCTCAAAGTAAAAACGGTGGCTGCCTCCCTCGGTTACCTAAAGGTTCTACATTGAAACGCCTGAATACGTGCCCACCGTGCTAAATGTCCGCCGAATGGGCGGTGTGCTTGAGTTGTCCTGGTAGTAGTCATTCACTTCGTGCCTCTTTCCCAGTGCGGTTCTCCTCCGCGGCTCGTACGAACATGTTTCCTCTGGAACCCGCTCTGGAGGCTGTACTCGCAGGGGCAGAGCAGGGCGGTGACTGAGCGTCCCATTTGGACCCAAATACAGCGCTAGAATATGAAATGAACGTCGGCCGACCTCCTACGCAAATAGTCACTAATATATATTCATGAGGACGACACAAGATGGGGCAGCTAACAACAACGCAGGGCATTGTGGGAAGTGTAGTACTCTTGTTTAACCTGTTGGGCTCGTGGGGCGGTTCAGGGAATACAGTACCCAGAATGCGCCTGGGTGGACCTGTCAAAGGAGGCGGTGAATACGGAGAATAAACGCGTAGAATAAATATATTGTATATTCTCTCAGCAGTCATGGTCAACCAGCTCCTCCTCATGACATTACGCTCTTACACTTCAGACACTAAAGTCAGCCTCCAACTGTTGATCACCTGACTCTCTTTCGACCTTTGCTGCATTTATTACTTGTAGATATGTAGTAACGTCATAGTATGATTTTATAATAACAATATTACCAGCTTCTTCAGATTCAAGTCTGCCCGGTCTCTAAAACTAAATGTTGGAAATACGCACTTTCCCATTCGGGCGCCATTTCACAAGGCCACAAACCTGCACCGCACTCTCTGTGTGAATTCGTCTCATTAGCACTTAGCGCCATCTAGTGGTCAACAGGAGTGCTGCAAAACAAACACTTGACGCACAACCAGTTTTACAGTAAGGAATACTGTATTTTCACAAGCACTATTCAAAGTTAAGCGGAGAGGTTCTTTTCCTTTGGACGTTTACTGAACTGTGTCATCTGAAGGATGAGACAAGTTTCAACCTTGAATGAACTCATAATAAAACTACTACAAAAGACCAATAGCTTGTCTGGACTTTTCTATAATGACTCACACAAGACAAATGCATTCAGAAATACTTTTAATTGAAATGGTGCGTTCTCGACTTGTGTGAAATGGAAAAAGGAATTTCAGTTTGAGTTCTTCGATCATGTGAGTGGAAACAGATCGTTTGTGCCTCCAGCAGAGGAACCTCATGCTCAGCAAAGGAGTGTTCTTGGAACTGAAAAGGGAGCGCTGCAGTACCTTTTACATGGATACATTCCTATTGTACTTCACTGTAAACTTCAAAACTATATGTAAATAAAATTACACACAAGCTGGTTCTTGTGAAAAAATACAATTCTGTTTTTCTTAATCAGATGAAATTTGAACAAGATTGCATTGCCTTTAGCTTATCTGTGTATTACTGACTTACAGGAAATGTTATAAAATAACACATTTCTTCAAATGAAATCAAGACAATTACAAAAATGTGTGTACAGGAAGCCAATGGGATGAGAGTACTCAAGTTGGACCTTAAGTTATCTAGTGGCCAGAAAAATAGTGTACACAGGTCTCGACTGAAAATATGTGGCCACTACACAGCCACAATGCTAACAGTACAGGATATAATCACAAAATCACCATTTGGAATTCAATTTCTTTAAAAAGTAATTCTAACAATTGTTCAGAATCAATTTCTGCCACACTTACAAAGGCAGACATTCTAGTTAAAGCATTCTTAAAAAGGAAACCCCTGAAGTGAGACAGTGTACAAAGACAGTCAAAATGGTGGTGGGAGTGATCTGGAACCTGCAGTGTAACCTTCTCATCTACTCACTAGGATATTGCTTGCTCAAAAGCTTATGAGAGTATAAAAAGTGTATCATACAATGCACAAGATTTGTTTTACAGTGCAGTAAGCCCGCTCTTACAATTCATCTCAAAAATCATGAATCCAAAGAGATGGGACTTGTGGAGAAAACATTTGTGTTTCAAGTGCCTCTATGAAAAAGAAAACATAAAAAGACATTTATAAAACAAAACTATTCTTGCATTAGCTGGTGTCAAGACGAGACCTACCAGCTGCACATTTTTACACACGTGAAATGTCTGGTGCTTTATCCACTATTCACAAAATGTATTTACAGAGAGGATGAGACCACGCCCAAACTCAAATTCACAGCAATTTAGGGTGTCACAAAATGTCATTGCACATATGTGGGAAGTTATTAGCAAGTAATGGCACATGGGGAACTACAGAGGGCGCTAAAGCCTTTTTAAAAGCACTGAAAAAATATTGCACATGATTCAATGTTTTGGACCCGCCTTCCTTTTGCGATTCTGCCAAGCCTTTTTCTCTTTTTTTCTCTCTCTTTCAAAGTCCCAGCAGGTGCAGGAAAAGAATAATCTCAAGGTTTTTAAAAAAGACACACACACACACACAAATCCGCTCTCCATTTTGGATATGAATGGAACCAAAGTGACAGCAGAACAAAGACGAGATTTTGGAAAATCCTGGGAAGTCCATTTGTCAGTCTGAACGGCCCCCTGTCTGGAGACTGTCTGATTTGATTGAGAGTTGAGAATTTTTCCGGGCGAGAGGCGTGGCGTGAGCGGGCTGGTGTCTATGTGCTACTACAGTGGGTGACTCGCTGACGATGGAGTGGGTCTTGGACAAAGGCATTTCAGAACTCATGGCCTTTTTTGTAGAAACGGCACCATTTTACTGTCCAGCACTTGAGGTCTTCAGTGGAGGAGCACGCCGCCCGGCTCTGCTCCAGACAGTGGTGGTCTACTATGGTCTGTGAAACCTGCAGAGGCAAAGAAAAAAAAAAATGGATTTAATCTTCTCAGACCATACAAAATGCACAGAAAAAACAACACAATGATTGTCGTCTGAGCTCTATATGAAAGAACTGCCTTTTTGTGGATTCCATTTCCTTATTTAAATTGTATTCACTTATTTACCATTGATATTCCACTAAACTTAACTCTATAAATACACTAAATTGTCTGTAAACAATTTGGGGAAGGTGGGTGGTATGTCGACGGGGTCAGGATAGCAACAACAACAAAAAACAGATTTTACTCACTGTCATTAACTTCATCTAATTGTGTGTAAATGAATAATAATAAAAATGAATAATAGGAAAAGAGATTACTTAAGGTAACGTTAGAGAATTGACTAAACTTCTTTTCCTTTTACATTAACGTCTTTAGAAAGTGCTTCTAAGGTTTTAACAAAAAAAGTAAAAAAAAAAAAACTTTCATTATCCGCTTTACATTTTTGTCTGATTAAACAAGAACCTTCCAAGCATTAAACATAAGACATAATGAACTTTTTACATTTAGACTCTTTCTGAGGATCGAAAAGAGTCTAAATAACCCAAAATCTACATGACCCAGGGGAGAAGATTAAAAGTGGAACACAATTTAGGGAATCATTTTATCATCTGTGGAAGAGTAGCAGTAGCAGCAGTAGCAGTAGCAGCAGTAGCAGTAGCAGCAGCAGCGGAAGCAGCAGCAGCAGCAGTAGCACAGACCAACTGTGCATGTTTTTTGTGGTAGGGGAAACCGGAGCACCCAGAAGAAACCTATACAGACACGGGGAGAACATGCAAACTCCACTCAGAAAGGCCCTGTTCCGACCGGGATTCGAGCTCAGGACCTTCTTGCTGAGAAGTGAGAGTGCTATCCACTCAGCCAACGTGTAGTAGTAGTAGTAGTAGTAGCAGTAGTAGCAGTAGTAGTAGTAGTAGTAGTAGTAGCAGTAGTAGCAGTAATAGTAGTAGTAGTAGTAGTAGTAGCAGTAGCAGTAGCAGCAGTAGCAGTAGTAGTAGTAGCAGTAGCAGTAGTAGCAGTAATAGTAGTAGTAGTAGTAGCAGTAGTAGTAGTAGTAGTTATTTGAGCAGTTTACCATGTATTTTTACAGGTGCATATCATTTTATGAACGAGGCTCAAAAGGAGAAGGCCGAAGCACGAAGTTTATACAGTGTGTGCCTTCCCCATTGTCAATACTACATTCAAACGACTGCAAACGGGGAAGCACAAGGGTTTTAAAGAGTATGAACCACAAAATGCAGTATAAAACTCGATCTGTACTCAGTAAGAATCAAGGCCACACAACACAAGATATAGAAATACTGTTCTTTAAGTTGTAATGACATTTCCCCACTGTGGGACAAATTGGCCCCATTTTAAAATCAATTCTATGTATAATTAACTCATTCACTGCCAGCCATATATAAAGCAGCATCCCTCATACTGCCAGGGATTTGGGTTATTTTTTTGTGTTTTTCCAAAGCTCATATAAATGTGAGCCCTTGGTTGACACAAGTATAAAGTATGACGTTTCTACCCCTTTTAGTTTTTTAGCAATTGAGAGTATAACATGGGTAACTTAATGCAAAAAAAAAACAGATATAGATTGACGTATATAGACGGCAATAGCAGTGAATGAGTTAATAAAGAAACGATCTGCGCATAAGAGGGTTTTTATTCAAATATGTATGAATAAATACCTGAGATTAAATACCACAGACTATATAACAAATTGTATAATAAATAGCTGACACTCAAGCATCACAAAAGCATTCCTAAGGACACGTTCTAATGCAGGCTTCAGGGTTGGCCGTGAGATACGCACATTGAATTGTCAGAAGTGCATTTAAAGCCTAATGTAAAAGATCAGCATTTCTAATTCTCTATTTAAATTCAGGCAGTGTTCTCCGTGCGTGTGCGCAGCTACACCGTACCTGGTTAAATGGCGGCTTGACTCGTGCACTTCCATCTCATTGCTCTTGAAATCGTTCAGCTCCTTGCGAATAGCTGCCTGTAGAAGACAAGAAGCACAAAAAAAAAAAAGAGGCAAGATTAAGAGGAGCTCAGCAGCAGCAGTAAACAGCAGCCTCTAAGCCATGACTATTCCCCAGAATTCATGCATCATTTACAGCCATCCACAAATAAGTCTGCACACTGTCTCACTGCACTGAACACGGCTCCCTCGCAGAAACATCCAACTTGCATACATTTAGAAATAAGCTTTAATGCTGCTGTACAAACAAACTGCAAAAAAAATTAACAGAAATTACACCAACATGTACTTGGTAAATGTTGTAAATATATGTACTTTTATGTTGAATATACCATTATACCATTATATTGTAAATGAAATGCATTCGTAGCAGTCAATTCCATTCAATGTATTTTGGTATAGCCCTAAATCACAACAGTAGTTATCTCAGAGGACTTTACACAAGCGTGGAATTCGCAGATCAGGGAATAAAAACAGTTAAAACAGTTAAGAAATAGCACAGAACTACTGTTTTTCGCATGGCGCCGTAAAGATGGCGCCGTGGCAAGAGCTCTGGTGTGTGCCGTCCTCTCTGTCTAGTGCACACTGGGGTAGACTTGCACAGTTTTTCCAATGTGGTTTTACTGCAAATGGCAAATAAATGAATCTGAATCAGAAAATACGTTGGTATTGGTCCATAAGGGGCAGATGACCAATGTCCATAAGTGTTGTTGAATGTTCTAGGACAGACATGTCAAACTCCGGCCCCGAGACCATTTCTAGTGGCCCCTGAAATGATTTGCCATTATCATTAATATAGTAACTTGCAGCATTGATGGTAATCGGCTACTATGGCATGTTATATCATTTTAAACTAAAGCCTATTGTCTCAGGAAAATAACCCTATAATTAAAATGGTACCAAAATGTGATTAGAAGTTAAACCACAGATTTATTTTCTCACAAAATGTTACCACAAAAACTGACCCAGTTGAATCCAAACCTACTAGAAAATAATATCCAAACTCACAAAAGTATGTAAACAAAAACATTATTGGTTGTAATTCTGAAATTTCCCCACCGTGGGACGAATAAATGAATATCTTATCTTAATAATAATGTTAATGATGACAATAAAAAAACATGTTTGGCCCCAACCTGCTCTTATGTTTTTAAGCTTGGCCCCCAAATCAAAATGAGTTTGACACCCCTGTTCTAGGATCATCACCTTTTAGTTAGACCTCACAAGACTCTCAGACCCTCCTGCATCGGCAAATCCTTGTAAAATTACCAAAACCAATTGTAAATCTATCAGTTTGTTTATTTTGAATGCACATTAAAATCAACATGTGTCCACGTACAGTATATGCCAGATTTATCCATGAAGGCTAGTTTTTATCTGTAGTCCCATCATGGCAGGTTGCGGTTACCTTAAAGCCATCAACAAAAAGTGTCAAGAAATGACAGCAGCGATCGCACCTGCAACCCAGTTCTATCTAAAGTCCCTTCAGATCGAACAAAGGGAGACTGAGCTATTTATATGATTTGTATCAATGTGCATAAGAACAGAGACGTCATCACATGAGATGTTAATGACTCATGCTTATATATTTACTACCAACAATGTGGGTCAGAACAAAGACGTACAGAGCTTAAAATAATAATGTTTTAGCAGAATATACAGAGAACACACAGGTCAGATTCCATAAGAGTAAGAGTCATTAAAAGCCACAAGAATAGTGTATATGCAAAAACAGATGAGCGCCATGGAAACAAATCGGGAAAAGCCACAATTTTCTTTTTACCAAGTAGTTTTGTGAAAAGCCAGATCTATTTTTAGTGCCGTACAATTAAAGTTTCAACCCTTATTGCGCAAACTTCAAGTGTGCTGCCATTAACAGAACAAGTTGAAGATGGTTAACTAGAGGAATACAATATTTGGACAACATTTCAAAACGGAGATATCAGTTTTTGCATACGAACTCTTCACATACAAACATAAAAACATGCTAAATATTCATAATAGACTCTCACACAGCTACAAAAGTACATTCACACAGAAGAGGAGAAATGAAAAGAGAAAATGTCTATAGCACATCAAGACTTCTCTGTAGCCAGGGCATGAGGTACCAGCGCTAACGGGAGCACAGCTGACAGCCCGAGGATAAGAACGTCTTTCACTCATTTCCAGACTGACACTATAGACGCGGATTTTTTTGTCTGTTTTTGTGACGCATTTGATGATTCACCGACTTCTAGTAGCAGCGCAACAACAGGAGATGCCCGAGTGTCATGCTCAAGGGTAAAGCAGTCACAGATGAGTCAAAGACGTACCATTTGAAACGGTTTGTTGGGTTTGGGCTGTGTGATAAGCCTTCCCGTGGTTATAAACTGTAATTTAGAGCTGAAGGCGAGACAGGCGACGTCACAGCCTTTCCCCAATGACTCAAAGAGGAAAACCAATGTTGTTTAAACCAGAAGGAGGAATATAGACTATGCCAGAGGTTTGTCAATTGTTTCTAATGAAGTATTTACAGCGAGTTATACTATTTTTATTGTATATTTTGTGCGCTCCTTGTGTGCTCTCACTACTTCCTGTATGTGTGGTACAACAGCAAAATTTCCCCACCGTGGGATAAAGAGTTGAAGATTTGCTTAACTAATTTGATACTGGTTTTTATGCAAGAGAGGTTTTATTATATTTTAGTATAGTGTTATTGTTCCTTTATCTTGTGCTGTGTGCTCCTCATTCTTTCTGTTCTGTAACTTGTGCAACACTGACATTTCCCCACAGTGGGACGAATAAAGTATCTCTCACTCTTGATAAAGGTTCTCTTATCTCATCTTATTTACAAAAGTGAACATACAGTATGAACGTCCTGCTCCACCCAGAGGTTACTCCACCTCTGCTGCTGTGACCTGAAGGGCTGTTGCTGATTATTACTGCTATAAAAATATATTGCTATCTTTTTGATCCATTTTATTTTTATTTTTGCTGCTACTGGACACCTGCATTTCTCCTACGGGGTTCAATAAAGTATCTATCTATATATCCATCCATACGAGGGAAGAGTAGATTCATTCAAAAAAAAAACATTGGGCATTGCTTTTGCTTTTTGTGATGGAAACGCTACTTTAAACATGCATGAATTTTGCGTTGAAGTAGCATCGTTAAATGGCCCTAATATGTTTAAAGGCATTAATAAACCATGCTCTTTAACTGATGAAAGTAGTTCAGCCGAGATATTCGACNCTTTTTGTGATGGAAACGCTACTTTAAACATGCATGAATTTTGCGTTGAAGTAGCATCGTTAAATGGCCCTAATATGTTAAAAGGCATTAATAAACCATAATCTTTTACTGATGAAAGTAGTTCAGCCGAGATATGCGACTTTCAAAATTTGTTTTATAGCCCCAGTTATCATTTTCATTTTGATGTCCCGCCCCCCATCGTTTTACCAATCAGACAGTCCATGATGTGGGTTGCCAGAACTCATCGCGTCAAGCTAATCTCACTGGTAAAGTAACATGTGGTCGCAGGAATAAAAATGGTCTTGTTATGATTCTCAAATCACAAACTCATTGACTGCCAGCCGTTTTTGATGATATCACGGATTCTCAAGACCCACAGAATATCATTTCCTAAGACTATGTGAAAAGTGAGACCAGATTCTGAAAGACTGGATTGTCTACTTTGATCAGCAAAAATACGTTTTTAGCTTTTTTTATTGTCCTGTAATCCCCAGTCCAATAGAGGGTCTCAGACAAATTCGTCAATGGCAGTCAATGAGTTAATGACAAAACAATGATTTCTAT
>JAPMNZ010927557.1:0-27938 GCA_029875035.1 Pomatoschistus microps | reverse complement strand
AAAAGAGCATGATTTAATCATGTCTTTTGAAGCATTGGGGCCATTTAATGATGACTTTACATGCAAATATTACATATTGCTCCTTTAAGTTTGGATAAATTACAGAAGCAAAAATCATCAAAATATTCACCATTGAGGATTAACTGTAACTGTATTCATAATACAGTTACTTTTTCTGTCAGTGGTGTTAGTTTTGCAAAAAATAAAAGGAAAAAATTGTGATATTAATATTTTGGCTTCAAGGCGCACAATATTATAATTCAAACATTAGTAGTGCATGGATGTGTGTTTATCCTTTGCATTTTTCATTATTATTATTATAAAACAAACTGTTATTATAATCCTGCCCTGCGTTAATATGCAAATTAAGGTGAATGTGTTCCAAGTAGAAAACAGTACTGTGATTGGACTGTGTGAAGGATTTCATTACAAAATACAGTTATACAGGGGTTCGTAACTAAATAAATTCTCCCCAGCCTTGATAACACACAACATTTCAAAAATGTTCCTCTTACTCTTAAGTTATGTTTTTCTCTAGAACAACTTGAAGCAGCCCTGGGTGTATTTTATGCTGCTCCTACAACTTTATGTGATGCCGTGATTTTGGAGTATCGTGATCCCGTGAGAAAGTACGCCCGTCGCTTTTTTCACCACCTCCTCAGGTACCCTTTTGACTTCCATTTGCTGGACACTTATCCTTATTTCTCTCATTTCTTCTCTTCAGGAAAATGCTGCATTGTTCTGTTGGAGGCCAAAGGTCAAAATTGGTCCTGAGGCAGTAGTTTCTTAGATTTAATATGGATCATTTACTTACAATGAATATATTTCTGACAGGAAATCAAAACATATGGTGTGTAAATGACTTAAGATAATTGATATTGATTCTACTTTACAATCAAATGGTCAGATTTAAGAACAATCTGTTTACTGCATTATCAGGACCAATATTCAGTCAATACGGCTTACTGCTTCTATTTAAATAAGCCTAAAAACCAATTCATTTGAATTTCAGCACACACTCAGTCAGACTCATAGAGATGCTGCTTTGAGTCATTCACAACACATGCACCTGTTTAGACTGTTGTTTCATTTTCCCTTCTGCCATGAGAGCCTTTTGAAATGGCTGTTTGACTGAAATAGACCCTGTTGTTCCCACACACTGCTGCTCACCGCTCTCCATCACGCAATTACCCACCATTCCCTCCTTTTCGCTGTGTTTTTTCTTCCTCAGCCTTTGTAGCCGAGCCGCAGCGTTGTTTGGCATCCCTCCTCCTCTCCTCTCTTATCGCCTACCTGCATTCTTTTTCTCTCCATCGACATCAAATGAAGGAAGCCCCCTCCTTCTGCCCATTGCCTTTGCAAGCATTTGTTTGTTTCATGTTGGCTCCAAACTCAGAAAGTTGAGGCGTTTTGTTCAGGGACACACTGTTCACTTTTGCCAGCTTTAATTATGGATGCAAGGAAGAGGGCTTGCTTTTCTCACTTCAATTATGGACTGTTCATTGGTTTGGGGTTCAGATAGAAAAGCAGAGGGTGTTTTTATATAGCTCTGTGGATCTTAGGAATACACTGTACAAAGATTACCTCTGATCTGAAATACATGCTTTTTGTCTTGTTGTGCAGGCACCAGCGTTTTGAGAAGGCCTTTCTACTTGCTGTAGATTTGGAGGATAGAGACCTGTTTATGGTGAGATGTAGTTGATTTTTTTGTTCATGTTATGTTGTATAAGAAATTACACTTCAATGAATCTGTAAGTGAAGACATCTATGCATCTTCACAGTGGCATGACATGCTACATACAAAATATACTGTGCTAATTTCAACAAACACACAGCTTGAATAAAACAAACACTTATTAAACAACAAACTTCTATATAATTGTATACATTAAATGTATTTATCGTATTTTCAACATTACATTAAAAATACACTTGTTGGAGGAAAAACCTGCCTGTTGACTCACTCTTTAGGCCTTAGCTTTACCCTTCTCCTCTTTTCTCATCTTCTTCCTAACCTGCCATTCTCCCACACTCCACGCTGAAATGTTCTTCTGTGTATCTAATCCACTTTTCCTGGGCCGCTTATTATGTCACAATGATAAAAACACATAGACATCAGTTCCATTAAGTAGCGCTGCTGGAAGAGCACATTTATTATGTGGAGTCAAGCCTTGTTACCCTAAAAGAGCATTGGAGGAGCAGACCCATTCAGACACACACAGCTTCGCCCTGTGTGAATATATTATTATCATTTATCTAATCTGACTCAATTTAGAGCCATGAATCTTTCATTTTGTCTTCAACATCTCATACTGTTTCTAAACCTAGTGCACTGCTCCACATTTTCTCAGCAATATGTTTTTGAGGTGGGATTTTTTAGAGCTATGTTTAACAAAACGGGCAATTATGTTTTTGTTATTACCTCAGCAAGGGAGTATTGTAATCACTAGGATTGGTTTATTTGACAGTTAGTTTGCACCATCTTTCAGAAAGTTACAGATTTTTTAGTAAAGCTTGGAAACGGGAAAAGAAGCGCATGACTACATACAAGTCAGCTTTCCTACTTAATTTGAGTTAGAGTTGATCACATACAGATAATATAATATAACAACAGCACTGTCTTAAAATCTTGAATGTGCTTTTGCTGACTAAGTAACTTTTTAATCCAGATCTGTGACACTCTAAACCTTACAATTCTCACTTCAAACAAGCTGTTTTTGCTTCAGTGACCGTGAAGTGCAATGACCAAAAAAGCTAAAGGAAAAAGAAGACATTGACATTTCACCCTTTGCTCTCTGCCGGGCACTAATTAGGCTGTGTTGTTGCTTTAACCTGCTGCTTGGCTGATTGGGCCAAGGTGGAGGGGGTTAATGAGGGCAGCCCCCAGCACTGTTAAAAACCTCGTCAACTTCACCAACTGTCTTCAAGAACTCAATAATGCACCATCGACTTGATCAAACACACTCTACCGCACGCATACAGACTCACCGATAACGTGCACACCTTCACCTCCGCCCAGCATGATACACCCCCAGAGCTAACCCCGGCCCCCTGCCTCTGTCCAGCCCCATTGTTTCCGTACTAACAATTGAGGCCCTCCAAGCCCTTTACAAATAACAAATCTTTTGTTCAAATGAAACACTTTAGTGTCGGTCTAAATTGAGGGGGAGGAGGAACTCGTGGCAGTGGTTCTGTAGGGGGGNTGAGTTGATAATGTAAGCAATTAGGTCATTCGTCAGTCACGATAATTTATTTCTCACCACCCACTTTTTAGCACATTCTTCTTGGGTTGTGCTCTGGATGTAGCTCGTTAATTAAATCAAATGGTGTCATAGTCCAATTGAACGCCTCTTTTTTCCTCTTGTCAGATACAGCACCATTAATAAGGCATGCTGTGTCTATCAGGTCCAGCCCATATCTTCTGTGCCAATCTGATGCCACAGGTCCAAACAATATAAGCTCATTGTTGTTGTTAACCTGTCTAATTAGCCTCATTAAATCATTCATCTGATAAAAGTGAATAACACATTTGTAGTCATTTACTAGGATTAACTGTAGAGTTGTGATTAATATAGATTTTTCTATCAATAGTTCAGCGTAGTCTTTTTATAGATTATAACATAAATCTCCTTTGTGTCCTTACTTAGAGCAATCGTAAGACTGATTACAGTTTATTGTTCTTCTGTAATTTATTCAAAAGTGCACATGATGTTAAAAGGTAACTTTAAAACATGTGAAGGATATGAAACCAATTGGTGAACATTTGATCTTGATGGAGCGATTCTTAGCAGAGAAAATCAATCTCATGTTAGTATGCTTTAAATGGTTTTGAAGATGTATGGACCTTAATCCTGTACATTTGGCTCCATACGTTACTTTCTGGATTGAGATTATTTGACAGCCCTATTTGCCTGCATGTGCACACACCGCAAACACTGACTTCTGTTTATGTGCAGCCACTTTGTACCAGTTAAACTAATCCCTTATTTATTGGAGGAAGCCCAAATATCAGTCAATATCAGGCTCTTAGTGTCCATCTAAGCCCCTCCCTCCCTTTGAGTGGCCCACAGAAACGGCCCTCTTTATAGGTGCAGTTAGCTGGCGTGCTGCAACCCCTAAAGCTCTTATATAAATAAGATTAGTGTCGCATTTGAGCGTCAGGGAATAAAAGGTGTAATATCTGATGGTTTTATATGCACTATTATTGTTATCCCTTCTTAGTCGGCCTGATACCCTCTCTCTCTCTCTGGTCTTACATTTGCTCGTTCGTTTATTCTTTGGCTGCCTTTCTCTCCCTCTCCTGATTCAGACAGCATTATGAGGAGCTAAGCTGTAATGCGGTGGCCGACATCAGATGTTCATATTCTTTTTGCTTGTATATCATTATTCTGACTCATGACCAAAACCTATTGTACATTTGCTTTTGTGAATTGTTCCAACTTCAGTCGCATTTCCATTATACTTTATTAATTATATCATTGTACTTATTTTGTTTGCTTATACTAGTGTTGATGCTCTGTAATCAGTAAATAATCCTCACTTTTCTCTCTTGTTCACTGCTGTTGCATTCGCCAGCTCAGTTCGAGAAGCCGATTTAGCTTCTTTTGAGGCCATTTTGTTGTGTGCCATTTTCACATTTCCTCCTAACTCTTCGCCACAGAGGCCAGACTCTGCACTATAATTACCCAATCTGCTCCTATTCACACTCTTCAATTTCTGGCCCTCTTGCTCTCATTCGTGTCCACTCCCCTTGTTTGGAACCTCAATTTCTTACTGGTCCCCACTTCTTTTGGTGGGTAGCACCCCCTTTTGTGCCTCTGGGGGTACAAAAGCCGAGTTACAATATGGGGTATTAGGGCCGGGTGCAGCCCCAGCTGGGGGCTGGCTTTAGCCAGCTGAGGGTTATCCACGGTGAGCCCTGAGTCATGGCACTGATGTCCTGTGATGTCGCTGAGGCGGAAGACTTTGCTTAACGTGCTGTACCCTTTGATGGCCCTCAGGCCTTGCATTCAATCCAAGGAAGCCCCTCGATGTCCTAAGCGATTTGAAGTCACAATGTTGAATACATTTGGAGTGAACTTTTTTTTTTATTCCTAAATTCTTTTAATCTCACCCAATAGTCCTCATATGTGTTTTCTATTTCTTATCTCTGTTATATGGTTTTGTCCAATACAAGTATCAATCCACAAATAAAAAAGTAAATAAACATCTCATTGACTTGGAACTTCAATCTGACAGTGAGCCTTTACTGAACTGTTCTCTGTAGTGATTTTGATAATGAACAAAATTGTTGCCTATAGTTTAAATGAAGCACTCTCAGACATCATTGAAATACAATCTCACTTCACTGCTGTGTGAGACTCCAACAGAGATATAGAGCATGCATACTGTTTTCAATATTGTCCCAGGCTTGTGTCATAATGTGCTTGGCTGGATATGTCTCTGTTGTGAGAGAATGCAAACGTTTTTAAAAGGTGACCAGTCTTCCGCGTCCTCTGCCGTTTTTGAAATGTGGCAGATAACATCCTCCCTGTTCAAAACGAGAGACGTGGCCGAGCGGGGGTGCCAGAGCAGGCTGATTTCAAAGTTTTTTTGAGGAAACGGCATTTCATCCAACCGGTGGTCTTTCTGATGTCAGCCTTCAAACAGCTCATTTTTTTCCCATTTCATCTGTTCCTCCTTTTCCCTCTAAACACTCCTGAAAAAAACTATTGTCATTGGAACCTAGATTCATTTTAGATTAACTTTCACATTGCATTCTTTCTTCCATTACCTTCAAAGGACCTCCATTATGTCGCCAGCGATAAGGGTGAGGTGGTGCTCGCCGATGTGTCCAGGAGAAAAGCTAATGAAATCGAGGCCCAGGTCGACGCAGGTACGAAAATCATGATTAACCACTAAAGAAAGTATCAGGATGTTCCCTCTTATATCTCAAATGTGTGCTGGACATGTGATAACCTTGCTAAATCGGGTAGTGACACCAACTGGATATAACATTTGATGCTTAACTTTCAGTATTTTTAATAAATGTGACCAAGAAGTGTTTACATAGACCTAGTTTTTTTGTCATTACCAGGGGCTCTACCGCTGCCCTTTGACAAACACTCCTTAAAGTACATACCAAAGAGGATCAGGCCGAGTTCCTGATTACGCACACACTCTCAATTCCTTACAAGCGCTGAGAGGACCCACACGGGAGCATTCGAATTTGCCAGTGAACTAGATGAACATGTCTTTGAGTCCTTCATTGGTGTTTAAAACACACCGGCGGGCGATGTGCATGCGCCAGGGTTTGCAAATGAGGCAACAGAGAGGTATTTAACTCCACTGTATAAGGTCAGGCCCCCGAGCCAGCCCGCGTGCATGTTTGTGGCAGAATGTAAATAAGTGTGGTAGTAACGGTGAGGGCCCTCTATTCGCATGCAGGTGTTTTCAGGACTAATGGAACAGGCACGCTTCCTTCATAAGCCTCTTAATTATGTCCTTGATGATTTAGCTCCATCACCTGCAGCATGTCCTATCCTTGGACAGCAGCAGTGGAGCAGCAGTGCAGAAACCGGATGGAGGTTGGTAGATGGGACATGAGGAGGAATGACAGACAGAACTGAGTGTTGAAAATAATAGTAGGTGAATTAAAGGCTGAACAAAAGAAAAGTAGCTGAGGAAGTAAGAAGGGATTGGAAACTTGCCTGTGGGAGAGTGCTGACATATCTAACATGGCATTCAGTGTGTCCAAGATCTCTTTGTTTGGTCTTTTCTACCTCCATTGCCCTGAGGCACCAGAGATTTAAACAATAAAAATCTACTTTTCTAGCAATTAAAATTGGTAATGAGACTTTGTGTTACTTTGTCGTTTCATGTTTTTTATTTATACTTGAAATAATATAAAAAAAACATGCTTTGAAGAACGTAATTTCACTTGCAGAAATTCCAGAAACTAATAATTTGAGAATTTTTGTTGTTGATGATATGAGTTTGAAGCTTTGAGTTTTAAAAGGCAGAACAACTCTTTTAGTCTGAGGTCATATCGTTGCAGAACTGAGACAAAAGCTTTTAGACAGTAGTGGAGTTACGTGTTAAATGTTTGTGCTTTAAGTCTCTGATCTTAGCTTGGTTGGAGCTAAACACATTTCCAGGTCTGTTTTTGATCAAGAAATAAAGTTTTAAAATGCTTGAAAGCTAAAAAAATGTCCCATATCCCTTAATAATTATAATTTGATGAATGAAGCTAATCAACTTGCCAATTGATTCAATGATCTTCTGTTTTGATTTGAGCAGACTGCAGTAGATGCAGTGTGGACACGTTGACCACATTATCTCTGTGAAAAAGTCAAGTCATGAATAATGAGTGGTTTCTGTCAGGCACTGGCCTCCAGTGAACAAGTGTCTCATTTTACTCATTAGACTGCCATTAGGGGATTGTTGGGAAGCAGGTATCTCAAACAAAAACTCATGAAGGTATATCAAGGTCCTTAAACAAAAAAACCTCTGGAGATGAGTTTACATTGACATTCTCACACCTCTCAGTTGTCTACTGTGTGTTTGGGTCTGTATCCGGCACCAGAATCAGCTAAAACTTATTCAAGTCATGAGCGAGCAAACAAAACCAAATAGACATAAAGTTCAAATGCAAATAGGACTCCACCTTCAGCGACATCCTGGTGTCTTCTCAGAGAAACAATGGATCAACTTATAGCCAGTGTCATGAGGCCAAAGAGGTGGAAAGCGCAAATATACTGTGACAAAAGCTCAGTTGTACCTGTGCAACGGCCTCAGGTGTGGAAAAACTGTCACAATGAAGCAATTGTGCGTGTCTAATAAAACGCCCAAAGATTGTTTCCAAAATAATGTTTTTATGTGGCGTAAAACTGCTGCTGTGACTACCGCATGCCCATTATCAACACTAACTTTATAAAAATGTATTACTGGTACTATTGAAATTGTTAATCACGGGGTACCTGATTTTCACATTCATGTATTTTTGCTTTTTCTTTACTTCTACTACTACTCTACTCTACTACCACTACTACTGCTACTACTCTCTACTACTTACGGTTGGATTTATATTTTCAAGACTCTTTCTGTTGAGAAAAACATACATTTTAACTAGTCCAAGTAATTTCATGTATCTAAACACGAATAGTCTCTATGCACACTGAGGAGTTGTTTATAGTAGGAGTAGGATAGAAAACAGAATACTACACTGCTACACACAAAACATTGTGGGTCCCATTGCTTTTACTGTAAACAGCATTAGCACAGTCAGAATCACAAGTTTATTCAGACTAGATTTGTTCAGCATCATGTCGACACGAGTTGGTCTGTAAATCAGATTGGACAGCAACACAGTATCTGCTCATATTCATGCGCTCGTATTGTAAAGCTTCACAAGGAGGGAACGCACAATGGAACACACATTTGAGCTTTGCAATGCTTCCTTTTATAACAGCTTCGGAAATCGCTTATAGCTGTCTGGCTGACAAGTGTGTTGATTCGGATAGATACGGTATTGTGCAAGACAGAGTAGCGAACAAGTGCGCGGGAAGGCCTCTCTATCTCCATCCTTTTGAGCAGCGCTTTCTGCCAAGAGGAGAAGCCAAGTTGGTTGCCGCTTCGTCTGTCTCCCCCTCACAAAGCCTGATGTGACTGCAGGGCCTTTCAGTTGGGCAAAGAGACAAGAGCTTTATCTTAAGATCCACTTCTCCACCTCCTCGCGCTCTCTCTTTTCTTGGTCCTTATGGAAAAAAGCCTGTTAGCTCCGGTGGGAGGGCGAAGAAAAGAAGCGTTTGTTTCTGCACCCTCCCCACCCTCGGTGATTCCACTCTCACCATCTCCAATCATGTTCGACTTCTGTCTCGCTATAAAAACTTTTAGAAACACCATTGTTAAGGCCTCAAAGAGCAAAGGAGAAGCTTAAGCATCTATTCAGACTGTTGTTACACTCAGATATGAAAGGTAGATGAACAATACAGTTCCAATATATAGTGCTTTTATTTAATATTTATAGCAAATAGAAAGTGCCTGTTTATTTTGATTCAATTCATAAAATGATTGAATTAATTTAAAGCAAAAACACGTAATTTTCTGAAGATGGACGGTCAACTGCATAATTCTGTGGAAATAAAAAGTTAAAACTATTGAGCATTCTCTGTTGAAATATATGCTTCTAATCCCATTTTGTTGTGGATTACAGCCAAGGAAGCAACAAAAAAAGTATATATTTTGGCTAAAATATTATGTTCGTGCGGTTTTATTGCAAACGGGGGCCAATTTTCTCTGACAATACTTTTTTTCTGTTGAGCATTTCACAAGTGTGATTATTCACTAAAAATGTTAGGTACAGCAACTTTACAGATTTAGTTTTTAAATTCTGGATGTTTTATTCCTCTGAAACAGTATATAAACATATCCTTCCTATGCAGACTTACTAAGCATGTACTATTTATTCATTCCCTGTGGGCAAACTCTGCCTTTGACCCGTCCTGGAAAGATTTTGATGATCAGCTTGATTAGGACTACCAGTGCTGGAGGATTTCTTTTTTTAGGCAATGTAAAGCACTTTTATGTATGAAGCACGGTAACAAGCAAGGTAACTTAGTTCTTACCACAACAAGAAGATACATTTTAAACATATATAATCACAATGCATTATATAGTTTGAGGAAATACAGGCCTTGTATAACATACTTATAGTAGGGAAAACTGTTATAGTTTGTTTTCAAATGTATCTTGTGTATCTATATGGCGTTCCTAAGTGAAATGATGTTAATGGAATCTAGATGATGATGTTACCAACAGCAATGCACAGACATGTTTATCATCTATTTCTGTGTTTGCTGACAGGCTTGACGAGTGGAGCTAATAGTGAGCCTGCTCCCAGCCTCGGGGCCAGAGCCAGTGCAACAGGACCCTGGCCACTCTCCGCTCCCACAACACGGTGAGTGAGTGTGCTCATAGGCCAGCTCTTTCACCCACTGCTTCTAGAAGATGTATTGTAGATTCAAAAATTTAGATTTTTCTGTAGCTGCAATATGTCGGAGGAAAACATGCTGATTGTCGCAATCTTCTTGCTAACGTATCGTCTAATGCCTATAGGCGTTTTCATACTGCAGCAGACACGTGTCGACAGAGGACACCACTGGGGAAGGTTGGCGTGTTTGGACCCGTGTTGGCTTTTTACCACGGGGAAGACAGGAACATGTCCAAATAAAAGGGTCAAAACAAACACCCGACATTCAAATTAAGGCAAAGCACCCAGGACCCGGGGGAATCGCAGTATGACGGAAAGTACTACAGGAAGAAAAATCTGTGGTTTTGCTCAATGCGAATGAGCTTTATGATTTTATTCACGTTTGAAATACTCCAACCAACAAAAGAAATGAACTTTTTGTCAGTAACTCAGATGTAAATGAGTTTTTAAGAGTGTTTAAGTGTTTTGTACACTTCACAATCACCAGCCCACAGCCTGTCAATGATTTAGTATCGGCTTGGCTTGATCAAGATTATAAAAAAGTACCAGCCCTTCAGTTCAGTATCTGATTGTCTCAAATCCACATCAGGGTGGTCTCAAACGGAGTTATTGAGCCTGATAACAACTGTCCCGCTCGACAGTACTCTCCTCGCTCTGGAGTTTTGACATATCTCACATGTTTCTGGGTGAATGTTCCATCACTGGGTCTACATGAATGACATGCTGAAACACTGTGACTAAAGACACACTGAAAGCCACTCTCTCCTTTGTCTCGCACACACTAGAGAAATATAACCATCCATCCTTTTGTATTGGGATGAGTGGGAGCAGCGGTGGAGGGGCTGGTCGCTGTCATAGCTTCACTAACATATTGGAGTATTTATATAGGATTTGTGTGTATTAGATAAAAACGCGCTCTTGTTCTTTTCATCCTCATAGGCTTTTCATGGCTGTTTGACTGTAACACTGATGACTCTCCCCTTCTTTCCACTCTGCGTTCCTCTAAGCCCCCTCCATCCATCCCAAATCCCTTCCTATCGGCCAATTTAAACGAGCCGGGCCCTGGGAGTGAGGAGACAGAGATGCTGCATCCTAAGCTCTTTTTTTTTTAAACTTTAAAAAGGAATAAGAATGGTAGAGAAAAGAGTGGTAAAGAGGGTTAGGGCAATTTGGCAGCCTAACGCCCGGCGCGTTTCCCCAGGTCTTTCCCGGAACCAACATTGGCGAGATCCCCAAACAGTTTTACAGATAATGGCCACAGAGGGGGGAAAAGACAAAAGCCATTGCATTTTTATTGCACAATTTTGTCCCTTTTTCTGTTGGAATACGCTTTATATCAGAGCCTCTTCATAATCTGGTCTCTGATGAAGTTTCATTGTTTGTCATGTGAAGCCAGTGACAGCTTAACTGAGATGGAGTAGGGAGGCATTATAGCGCGGGCGTTTTCCCGTTTGGCTCGGTGAGAAAAGAGCAGAGAAAACAGACGGAGGAGAGCACAATAGCAGTTTGGGGGCTCCTCGCCGCATTCCCACATTCACAAATCCAACTCCAGCGCAAGGAGCGAGAGACATGAAACTGGGCAGCATCCCAAAAAACTGTGATAGCTGCTGGTCCTTCTCCGTAGAACTGGCTATTTTCAGGTTTACTTTGTGAAGACCGTCACACTACATAGACAAGCGGATTATTACACTCGGCAGCAAAATTTAGATTAGACGTTCTATGACGTTCAGTATCTTGTTTATCAAAAAACAAAAGCCTAAAATCTAGAAATGGCCTACTTTGCGTAACTCAAAAGTAAGAATTGGAACATGTTAGTTACGCACGAGCGCTAACCTTTTGACTTTTCTCTTTTCCTTCTGAAGTGACCGAAAATTAAGTCAGAGAAGTCAAGTGTCTGAAGCCCTGCGTGTGACGGTGAGCGCCGATGCCTTCAGGACTCGCAGACACGATGGTATGTCAGACCTGTCTGTGGGAAAGCAGTTCACTAAGCTGACCTATGGCCCACATACTCATCAACACTTTTAGATAGTGTTTTGTAATATGCTACAGACATTTACCTGACCACCCACCTCCATTTTGTGGTAAAAGCTGACCTCTGAGCTGTTGCTTCCTCTGCGCTAGTTGGAGATTTTAAGACTTTTTTCCTTATTTTGCTAAAGATAGAGATTTTATACTTTTTATGCTAGAGTTAGGGATTTTATTGTATTTCATTTCATTTAAGTATAGTTTAGTATAGTGTTATTATTCATTTATCTTGTGCTGTGTGCTCCTCATTCCTGTTCTGTAACTTGTGATGCAACACTGAAATCTCCCCACTGTGGGATTAATAAAGGATCTCTTAATCTCAATACTAAACTTTACATTTAGCAAATAACAAAACATCACATACTTCGGCCTTTCTTCTTCAGCAATATAAATATTTTCTCCCATTTCCCTCTGGCATTTGACATAAACCATGTGAAAAGAACTATCCGAGGCAAAGGAGATGGTACTGAACACTTTAACTGTATATTTCTGTAAAGTTTTAGAATGTCTGGCCTCTAATCTCTTTGCTGTTGAACTGAAGGTGTATGTTTTCTGTTGGTGGTGAACAATGTCAGACTGGTCCAACTGGTCGGTTCAGGGTGAACTGTTGCCCCTCTTTATGCTCCGTTGTAACATGGAAAATCTCGGATGGGACAAAGTTATCATGTAAGCAGACAGTTACAGAGCGGCTGAGGCTGTGATGGACAAGACCCATATATACTGTCGTTGAATTATCTGGAAGCGACCAGTCTTTGATTCTGCAGGAGAAACAAGTCTTATATGACACTGCCTTATGAGTGAGTGATTATTGTGGTCTAAACTGTACAAAAGTAAATCAGTAAATACACAGCTGAACATAAATAACATACTATTATGAGGGTGTGCTGACTGTAGGGCTGTTGTTCTTATCAGCAGCAGACACCAGTAGATTTCTGGATCTAAGCCCTGCTCTGATTCTCATATGACATTGTGTGTCCCTTTGCACATTTAGCCTGAGTGCTTTTGCCGCATGACTCACTGGTCATTTAGGTAGACCACTTTAGGAAAACATCGCTCCCATCCCTGCCATTCCTTCTGTGCCCTCCATTTTAATCATTTTTTTTTTCAGGTTGATTAGCAATGGTCTTTTCACTGTCATTTCATAATCCGGACTGTAGGCTATTGTAGGTAATTTGCATCCGCATTTTAAAGTGTAAAAGCCACGGCCGGGTTTTAATGTCAATCATAAACTTATTAACGCACAGCTCAGAGCCACAGATGTGGGTGAGTGACAGTGGTTTATATGTTTGTGCCCCATCGCACTAAAAACTTTACCTTGTGCATTTTGTTGGTGATCCACAGGTCTTTCGGAAGCTGACAACGCCACTACAAATGTAAGTTTGTGAAATCCTGAACATTGTACTTTCAAACAGAATATGGTGTGAAAGTCGTGATGTTTGGTGTGTGATGACGATTCTGATTGGTGTACTCAATAATTAGTCGTAACTCAAAGTTTTTTCAGTAATATCTTTCAGTAATCGACTTATTGTTAGCTGCTCTATTACAAACTCTAACACAAGTGCTGCGAGATGTGATTTTTGAGCAATGATTGTGAACAAATAAAACTATAAATGCATAAAAATACCAATGTAATAAAAACATGTATTTGTCAGGAACAAAGTGTCCTTTCTCTGCCTCAAATTGAGATCCAAATCACATTTCCACGAGCTGAACTACTAATCAATTAATCAAATGAATAATTAGCTTCATTAATCTATAATCAAAATAATCATTGCAACCATACAATATTAACAAAAGTAACCAGTTCATCTAATCACACGATCCTGAATACATATAGCATTAAAATGTTCTTTATTTATGAAAGAAATAATCTGAGATCACAATACTAGTTATATACAATGTTTCTATTCTCTCAATTATGTATTTCCTCTTAACAGTTGTGCATCAGGCTTTTCTAAATAACTGTGAGAGTAAATATTATTTCATTGAAAGTATGTTTGTTTTGTCTTTAGGAGGAAGATGAAGACCCTGGGACTCTTCAAGTAGTGCATTTAGGAATGGTTTGACAACGCGCGATCGTAGTTAGGTACTTTTACTGATGTATTCTTGTTGCATTCAGACGTCATGTTGTTGGAGAGGTATGTAACATATTTCAATGAATACTTTGGATTGGCAAAAGTATTTCATTTATGGTAATACTTTTACTACTCCAATCAGACGATAATATGGCACAGGTCTGAAGGTGTAAAATTGGGTCCAACTTAATGTAAACATTACCACCGGGGTTTTGCATTTATGAAACATGACAGACTCTGTTTAAGCCTTACCATTAATAATAAGGCAAAATAAAAGCTCCTATTATACTTCCATCAGCTGTGATATTCAATACATTTCCTCTGTGTGTCCCTCACTGATGTGTGTGTGGAGGCCAAGATTACGGGCCACAGTTTTATTCATGAACAGGAGCCAACCCGCGACTTTAAAGCATCGCGCCGAGCCCCTTTCCTGAACAGCAGCCATGGCCGTGTCAGAGCTGTCGACGCGCCGCGCTCAGCCACTAATCTGACAGCGCCGCGCGAGCCCTAATCCCCCACTGTATCGTAATCTATTTACTTTGCATTCTAAGAGGATTTCCACCAAAAAATATACAAGAAGCGATGTTGGGAATGGACAGAAGATCAGCCAGGATGCTTTGCTCGCTTCCCTTTTTTGTTTGTTAGCTTTAAAAAAAATCATTGTATGTTTTTTGGGGAGTCAATTCACGGCGAGAGGGATGGGTGAAAGGAATTACATTTGTGACTGATACTAATACTTCTCTTATGTAAACATCAAAATGCTGTGTTTCTTTTGGGATGATACAGTCACACTACAGAAGCGGCTGGCGATAAGTGGCATCTGTCGCTGCCTTTAGTGCATCTCTTGACACGTTCATAATTTACAGAACCAGGCGGCATTATCTTGTGATTGTTTGACTTGACAGCTCGAATAAAAGCTGCAAAATTGCTTAACATCCAAGCACCCGTTCCCCCCTTGCGCACAGTGGCCTACACGCAGACGCCCCTTTTGACGCACAAACAGTGAAATCTCTTCTGTCATAACACTACAAACAAAGTAGACGACCGAATGCTCTGCTCAGTTACCCTTAGAGCAATTATGTCAGCTTTGTGAATCAAATGTAGTTATGCCTCATTTAAAATGTAGCCAGCAGCTCATTGCAAAAACACTGCCTTTCTCTCAAATCTGGGGTCTGTTGAGATGACTTGCAAAGATAGGCTTATTAGTGGTATTAACATAGTGTGTGGAGCTGAACGACCTTGTTAACATTTGGAAATGAATCAAGCCTTCAGCATTTGAATTTATCAAGGTCCATTGTTTTTTCTTCACCTCAAAGTGTTTTTTGCCCGGACCTTATCACAGCTAATGATGCCACTGATTGCACTGAAATGCTCCCCTCAGGCTCTCAGGTTTGTTTTACGCACACAATAACATGATAGGCAAATATCCCAGCATGCCTTGAGGCAACAGGAGGAGTACAAATTAACTACAGATGAGAAATTGAATTAAATGATTCTGAGTTCATAAATCTATTGGTCTGACTGATTAAGAACACAAGGTAGTATAGAGTTGGATTGGAATGGCTCTCATTTGCTTAAGATTTCTGTTTTATAAAAATTCATTTTCTGGCACAACCTTGTTCATTTCTTTTGACCACTACTTCTAATTCATCTCATTTCTTTATCCTGCTCCACTCACTTCCCTTCCAGAGCTTCTTGCGGCCCCATTTTTAAGGTGAAAGATTGCGAGTCGGTTGTAGACCATAGTGCAACGCCATGCATTTAAGAATTTTGCCATTGTTTTCATCAGTCATTGCACCTGGATTAGTGCGAGGAGAGAAATTGACCACTTGCAAATAATGAGTCTCCAAAATAAACAAGGAAAGAGTGAGAGGTGATGCCTGAAGGCCAGTGAGTTCTGTGCTAAGCTTCCCAGGACTGGAGCAGAGCAGACGTGTTGTGACTTGGGACATACTACATCCTTTCCACATGAGATAATATTGGCTTTTTTAAATACTTCTCTTACCATTGCTTTTGTCATTCCATTGAATTCACAGCAATGGTCAACTCAGATCCATGAAACTGCAATACATGTTAGTTTGAACTGACTCACTTTTTATATATCAATCAAATAATATATACATTGTTTATGATATGTTAGAAATGATGATATGGTTGTTTTTTTCCTGCTTTTGGTCAAAACTTGTAAAAATAAATGTTTGTCCCAAGCCTCAACTTTTATCTTTGTTTTGACCCTCATTCTTATTTCTTATCAAGTTGGTCATCTGCTTTTATAAGCACTGGGCGGTCTGTGTCCTGTCTGATCTCTTTCAGGGCTTGCTTTTTCAGAGTCTTATGGAGTGGTCTGTCCGCTGTGCTGCCACTCGGACTGCTCATTGGTGGGTTCAAAGAGCAAATGACATTTTTTGTGGAAATTATGGTGAAATTAGGAATTTGGAATGTTGCTCTCTGTGGAATAGAGCTACACCCAATGAGATTTGAAATGGAACTGTCACCTGACGAAGCAGAGTAACCAGAGACGCAGACTACTCCCATGGCGTGTACAGTTGACCCTGTACTCACCCGAGGAGCAGTCCTACTATATCACCTCTCACTACGAAAACACCAGGCCCAGGTCTGGCCACAATCAACAGCCAATGAGCGAAACGACACTCACGTTTCTACAGACATTCAGACAGTGAGCCGCATGAGTGTGCAGCCTGGTATCAGATCTGTGGCCTTCTCAAACTCGGGCTGAGGCCTCCTCTGCTGTCTGCTTTATCTGCGTCTGGCTCCTTCCACAGATACACATCAAACTGTTGATGCAAAAATGTCTGCAGTTCCGGTTCATCTCCTGGACAAGTGTGAGCAAAATGTCAAAAGCTTCCATTCGCCCTCTGGAGCAAACCAGGGGTCAGAGGTTGGCAAACAACGTGCAGAAATCAATTCTGTCCTGAGAACTGAAGTCCCTATGAGCTCTGAGACCGTATCCTCACTGTATTAAGAACTGAGGTTTCTAACCAAAGAAGCCTGTTCTCTAAAGTTATTACTGATCAGAATAAACATGAAGTAATCAATGTTGGAAGATCTCATGTCGTCATTATGTCTCAGACCAAACAACTCTAGAATCCATGATACAGAGACGTATTGTTCTCTCATTATTGTATCAATCTTAGCATAGTTTATGCTATTATTTCCAGGTATTAAAACAATAGTAACTTTGAAGAAGTCATGAATGGAAAGATAAAATAATACTCTGATCATTGTAGATAAGTTAATGCTATATTGTGGGAAATTAATATAATATAAAAGTATACCCAACACATGTTCAGAGATCCTAATACATAATGGTAATGTTGTTTCCTGATGCAGTGATCTCCCCTCTTATGGTTCCATTCAATAGAAAGTTAAAACCACACTCTGACCCGTCCAGACCATTCTAATCTATGAGATTGTGGCAATATAAGCAAAGGAGCAGAAAGTAGAAGAGCTGTGCGGCTTTGCGGAGGGACACGTGTTTGTACCTTTTTCATTTACACATCCAAAATGGGGGAAAAACATTTTGATTATAGATTAATTTATTATAAACAAAAGCTTTTTAATTGGGGCTTTCAACTTATTGAAGCAGTTGAACTTTACACTGAGGGACTTCGTGCGCGCGTATTGCATTTGGCGACAATATTGATCTTGACATGAAAACCAAGAATGATGGTTTCTAAATCCCGTATTGACGTAAATAATGATACAACATTCTTTAGGTTGTGCGTGTTTTTTATGTGTGAGAAAGTGGTGTTTTGTGCCGTTGTGTGTGCCCCGCGGCCTCCTGCACAGGCCCGTGTGTGCACTGCGTCTCTGCGGCTTGTGGAGGCGCAGCTGTCCCGCAGACCTGTGGATCACTGCTTCAACAATCCCACTTTATCTCAGACAAATGTTTGTTCGATGCAAATCCGACAAATCCGCCGCTGTTCGGAAACACTCGCCTCGCTGTTTGCGCGTCTTGGCGCAAATATGTTTAATGTCCTCTTTGGCAGATGTTGATTCAGCTGCGAGGCTCATTTCCATAAAGAGAGCGCGTGTGGGCCGTCAGAACCCGCGCACTACAATATATCGATCACCTGATCGTTGACCACACAGGAGGGATTATTGATGCTTTCAAGATGGGGTTCAGGGACCGCAGAGCTCCCGTGGGCCCCACTGGGACAAACACTCTCTAATGTCATCATACAATCACTTTTTGAGACTGGTTTGTCTCGTGTGTTCATCAAACCAGTGCTGGCCTCAGTGGCCTGTTGCAGTCAGGCGCAGACTCGGACTCTGGCCTTCACGGGAACGTGCCCACGGCGTCACTTAGAGCCGTACATGGCCCCGCCTCAGTCATTAGCATCAGGGCACTGTCATTATCGCCCATTACAGGTCTGCATTCATTTACAGACATCAAATGTCTTCCAGCTCCTTTTTCGGGATTTTTTCTAACCATTGCGTTTAAAAGACGCTGGTCTGCCCTGAGCGAGAGAAGATGTAGCGTTTCAATTTGACAGAGACATAGGATTAAACCAGCTGCGCTCTAAAATGGAAATGCGGGGCCTACACGCGTTCACGCCTTGTATTAATTATAGACTCATTTGCATTTACCCTCTTATACGTGGTTTAATTAAAAAGAAGCAAAATAAACAAGCTTTAAACACCAGTGTGACTCGTTCAAATGAGAAAACAACCTCATGAATATCAAACCTTATGTGCCTGTACAAGGCTGATGGGTATTGGTGCAAAACAAAAATAGAACGTGGTTGATAATTGGGACTTAACAGATCTTTATTGGATGAACATGTATGTAAAAGTTGTCTTATTAATGTTACATTCAACATCTTACTGCCATTTTGGGACGAGAAATCCATTTTCCCTCAAATATACTTTGACTCTAAAGCCAAGTGCTGTGTTCAAAACATGTCAGATGGCCAGAGGGGAGGCCTACGGAAATTATCTGGCCGAAAACTTTCAATCGAAAAAGGTGAATCCCAAACCGAACATAGAATGAATTGGTTTCAGTATTTCAGACAATTCAATTAGTTAATAAAACAGTATTGATATAAATGCCGGACTTGATGACCAATTTGCTCTCTTTGGAATAGTCAGACAGATTTACATACAATGTTTTTTTGTAACTTTTTTCCTCCCAAAGTGGTATAAGCAATTTCATATTGGAAACACCCACTAAGCATGGTCATTGTAACTGACCCAAATACATATTTACATATTTCAGCTGCATGAAGTAGCTGACTAAAACCTCTGTCATTCTAAAATAACAAATTTGAGAAATAAAAACTATACAGGTTTGTAAGGGGAGGTAAAGAGTGTCTGTTGGTGCAGCAGAGGGAGTATTCCACCTTTCCCCTGTCCCAGGAGAGTTTGGTCTGGACTAAAGTTTGGTTTGTCAGGTTCTTCCTGAATGTGCCACTCCAACATCTCAGATTTAAGCGACTTCATTGTAACAGAGCAAGTAAAATCAAAAGTCTGCGGAGCACGACTGCAGAACATGGTGCAGGGCTCTTTGTCTTTAAAAACAAGTCCGAATGCTTAAGGGAAGAGTTCGACAGTGAGAAAAAGCCCATCATAAGACTTGGAACCTCCAGGAGGCTTGGTCCTTGTAGTCCAAGCAGTCTGTAGCGTTAAAGTTGAGTTTCCACGAGGAGGCTGCGCTCTGCTCTTTGTAATCCAGGCAGTCAGAGGAGTTGAAGGCCAGCCCCGAGCCCCCATAGGCCTGGTGGTGGTGGTGGTGGTGCCCTGAGGACTGGCTGATGTGGTGATGGGGGTGTCCCGACATGGAGGAGGCCGTCATGGGGCTGAGCTGGTGCGGGTGGTGGTGTGAGTGCATGGGGGCCAGGTAGGAGCTGCAGTCCACACTGCTGAAGTAGGAGCTGGATGGGGGGTAGCCCTGGCCGTAGCCCGCCGTCTGGTTGTAGGACATGGGGTATGAGGTGGCTGCGGTGGCAGAGCCCGACATGGAGCGCTGCATACAGGAGGCGTTAGAGGGCGGTCCGGGCTCAGGCAGGGGGGCCACAGCCGGGGCAGGGGCGTTTCCTGGAGAGATGGCGGGGCTCCAGATGGAGGACACAGTGCTGATGGAAGTGGAGGTGCTCAGGGCCGGACCACTGTGGTTTGTGGAGGACGAGGAGGAGGAGCCCGCGCTGGACACGGCAGGAGGAGTGAACTGACCGCTGCTCTCTGAACCCGTGCTCTCTCGGGCAGGGGACGACTTCTTCTTTGGAGGCCTGGCTTTGGCGCTACTGCCGCTCTGCTGCTGCTGCCGACATTTGGCCCTCCTGTTTTTGAACCACACCTGCAAACACACCACTGTTATAACCACTGCAGCTCGGACAGGGCCGGGCACTACTTTATGGAGCAAAATTGAGGGTTATTAACTATCAAGGTTCATTTCCACCTTGGTCCCTTGGCTTGGACCATCTAGGGGTCTAATTTCATACCAGGACGACAGTAAGATAACAGGCTATTGGGTTGCACCACACAGTAGGGAAACTCTAGAGCATAGAGAGGGTAGGATCATGGGCATTTTGTTTCACACACTTTCTGAAAAAAATTCCAATGTGTGAGACCTCCTTTCTTGAATTTAAACGCTTTAAACAACACCATTTGTCCAATGAGTGTTAGAACAACACAAGGCCCATGTTTACATGCTCCTTTTACACTCATCTTAAACATCAACGAACAGGCCACATATTGGAAAAGACTAAGTTTCCAAGTAAGAATATTCTATCGAACAAAAACACGTGTGTATGTGATGAATTCAGGTGTAAATTAATATCTTTGCTATAACCCGGTAATGCATCTCTCCTTTGTGTTAATGTTTAATTGAACACTGTCCCTGTTCAAATAAAGTACAGTACCAATGCAGCCTCCGACTGTAAAGTCTATTGCTATATCAGAGGAGTAAAGTGTTTCTTTAGGGTTCTTCTCTTTTTTCCTCATCTTAAAAAGGTTGGGCTATACTCTTAAATGATAGATAATATTTTGGAAAATGCATGGGAGATGTGTGTGATGGAAATCACCAATAGCTGTTGATTGTTTTAAGTTATACATTTTTGGCACTTAAAAAATTCCAGAATATATCCTATTTGTATTTCCTATACATTTGTCAATAAATAGTTGACAAAAGAGTCTTACCTGCACTCTTGACTCGGGCAGGTTGATCTTGAGCGCCACCTCCTCACGCATGAAGATGTCCGGATACCGGGTCTTCGCGAACAGAGACTCCAGGACGTCGAGCTGGGAGCGGGTGAACGTGGTGCGCTCCCGCCGCTGCTTCCTGGGGTTCGCTGCGAGATAATGGACTGGTCAATATGAAATAGTATCAAGAGTCATATTTAGTTTGCAGCAAAACCAAATATCTATCACCCGATGCTTCTCTTCACTAAACAAATAAATCAACAAACTACACATTATTAAATATTTAAGTAATGCAACAGTTTTACGTTTGATTAAAAAATGCGTCTATATATTATAGATCCATGGTCTATGCGTGGTTCAAGGATGGAGTGTGTGCGTGTGAAGTTCACGCAGAAGTGGGCTTTTAGGCTAAAGGCTACAAACGTGAGAGTTGATTTACGGCTCTTTTCATATCTTATAGCCTGCATTTATGCATATTTATTATTCACTATTGTTATGGAAAAGCAACAGAAGATCCTACGCAATCACCCGCTCCCTCTCTACATTTACTCTGCTGTGGAGCAGGACCAGTGCAGGTTCAATATTTAAATAAGTCGCTTTCAGTTTCTAGAGGTTCTTTTCTAACATTTTCTGTGTAATCATGAGTTATTTCGCGCGTACATGTTCGCAAAGCCCCTCGCTCACCTGGATAGCCCACGGACGGGTGCAGCAGGTCCATGGCGGCCCCGCTCAGCCCCAGGCCGTTGACGCCGTAGGGAGGCTGTTTGAGGTAGGACATCATGCTACAGGCGGTCACTGCTCCACCCAGCTCCAGCTCAGGCCAGTGGTGCGCTTTCCCACGATGCTGCAGCTTGACGGGACAAGAGACTAATCCAGAGACTGCAAAACAAAAACAACAACACACAGTTAAAATCAGCCATTAATAATGCAGACACACGATTGATATACTCGCGGATAAAGGATAAATACGTATACATGCAAATCCTACATCATTACGTTATATGCGAGTTAAATAAGTTCATTACAAGGCGGTGTTTCAAAAGTGTAATTACATTATTTATTTCGACTTGAAATTAGATTTTTACGCACGAAAACCACTGAAATAAAGTCCATTAATAGTTGCACGACACATCTCTAAATTAACAGCAGGGACGCACATAATTCCCCCGAAGGAATATTGGATTTTTGGGAGAGGGATAACTGGGGTCAAACGGGCCCATTATACACATCTCATCCCGAACACGCGCGTGCATGGCCGGATACATTTGTGAAAAAAATAGAAACTTCGGAAAAGTTATAACTAAACAAACTGGAGCTGGCCATTGTTATCTCACATATAGTTCGTTCATATTTGAGTAGAAATCGTAATAAGCAGAACACAGTAATCTCTAAAAGCAGGCAGAAGAAATGCCAACTGAGAGAAAACGAAATTAAGTTTATCTGCAATATCTTCATGTCTGAGTGTGTGGCCTCATGCGCGCAAAATCCCAACCCAAACTACCCCATTAATATAGATTAAATTATTATGTACTGCATCGTTTAAATTAGAGGTTATGCAATTAGGAAAACTATCTCACAGAAAGCAGAAAGGTTTAAATTAAGTTTCGAAACTATTCAATTTACGCGCAAGCAAATCCTTGTCCCAGTCCTTTACAGAATCTGTCTTGTTTTATTTTAATTAATTGCGTGCCTTTCAAATACACAGAAGTCATGTCCAGCATTATATTGTTGGTTATACAGGAGTAAAGGCCTATATAATAATAGTACGATTCCAAATCACTCTTGCACAAATCCTTTGGCAACACACTGACCCAAAAACAATGGCACGGGCGAGAAGACGAGAAGTTTCAAGAGTTGTAAATGTGACTAAATGTTAAGTCAAACCTACGGGCGCTGTTTCAATATTATGAATGACATTAGGGCCCATGATGGGACTGATTGTTTTTCAAATGAGCCGCTGATGGAGCCGAGTGTGTGTATTGCAGCGGCCCGAGTGAAAAAGGCCAGATCCCGGTGCAAATGAACTCAATTAGAATTTAGATTAGACCTCCGGGGAGCCAGCGCTTCACGAGGACTCTTATCAGTGAAAGAAATTAACAAAAACAAAACACGCCTCTTCAATTATCTCCCGAGTGCTGGCGATGCTTTAATAGCCCAATCGCTGCGAAAACAAGTGGAATAGAAATATGAAATTATCTACTCTGCGAGAGGCGACGTAGTTTAACCCGAGTGCGTAATAATTGATATGTTCATTCAATATCACGCAGCGCTCTCAAATCAAAGTCCGTGCAGATTTATTATTATTATGATATATTTTTTTACATTTTGAGATCCTCGCCTGAATGCAGTTATACAGTAATAACAGCGAAGTTTACCTGCAGTTTCTGTCCTCTCCTGAACTCCCGAGGCAGCTGACAAATTATCCAGCAGCAGCAGCAGTAGCAGCAGCAGCAGCAGCAGCAGGAGGAGGAAGTGCAGGTCGAGGTGTGCAGCGCAGTGTCGCGAATCACAAACTGCGCAAAGCGAACGGCATCACGGATAAAAAACACAGACTAGGGGAAAACACGGAGTCTTTAACCCGGGCGTCCGCGCGGCAGTTCCACGCCTTTTCACAGCCAAATAAATGAAGTTTGAAGGCGCATGTCGCGGTCTGTCAGAGGGTTTGGGGAAGGCAGATTGATCAGAGTCTCTCCGCCCTGAGCCTCTATGAGTGAAGGACATCTGGGGAACTGCTCCGTCTGGGCCAATCAGCGCGCGCGGCTTTGGTGAAGGACAGCGCGAGTGGCCAATCACGCGCCAGAGCGGCTGCCATGCGCCCGGCCCCCTTCTTCACGCACGCGACCCCCGCCTCCACGCGCGCGCTCTGTGGTTTTAAAAAGATAAATGTTTTTACTGAGGCCAAACAGAGGACACAAATGGGAGAGACCACATTGGAAATATATAGGATTTTTTTAAGTTTTATTTTTCGTTGTTTTCGTTTTCTATAAGCCATAACTTACATTCACTTTTTATTTTTTTTCATGCATTGTTTTATCATCATAGAGGCCCATTTGTTTTAGGTAATCTTCAACAGAAATGCGGGTTAATTTAGCCACACAAAAAAATCTTAAAAACCCATACTTTTATTATCATTTGACTACAGTGTTCCCAATGTTGTTTGGGACAGAACCTGCATCATGGAACAGAGAAGCATATACGCAATCTCTGTGGGAATTTATTTTATGGAACACACGTCTTTAAATGACTTTTTTCCACCAAGGTTTATACGTAAAATAGAAAGATGCAATTTTAGCTTGTGCGTTTGGATCTTTTTTCTTTTTTTTTTCATGGTCACACAGACTCTTTCTCTCCACACGCAAACACGCAGCAGCCTCATGAATATTAATAAGATCCAGGCCTAATCCCCATTTAGATTTACATTTGTGGATGGTTGACGTAAAGTTTAATAAGAAGAGGCCTCTGAGACGAAGAAAGAGAGAAGAGAGAAAATAACGCAGCAGACTTTGTTCCAATGTTTTAGCAGCTTTAGGAGACGGTGCCTTAAATAAACAGGTTCCCCACTCTCTCCACAAAAGTAGGCTAAACTGCGAGCCTTTCTTGTCGTTTTGAAGGCAACTTTAAATCTGGAAGCAGAGCCAATGCACAGACAGATGCCAGAGATCAGAGACATAAACGGTGCCAATATAATCTACACTTTATATGTGGAGTGGTTTGGAAAATAGAAAAAAAACACGTATTTGGAAACATATACACCCGTGTAAGTCCAGGCGTCTTTAATCCCCACATAAAGGTCCGAGCACAGAGGGCCCTGGCTGAAATAGCAGCACCTCCTCTTAGTTAAATTATGCAAAAAGGCCATTCAGCAAATATGGTCGTGCCAACACAAAAGAGCGGCGTTTATTGTGACATTTCCACTGCATTTGTTGTTTTATTCCATCCTTTCCCTCGATGCGCGATAAACCCTCAAACAAGTATCAAGTTATCACCAACCTTTTGTAATAAGAGTATTTTGTCTAATCCCAAATTGCAGCTGAATTTTCTTAATGCTGAGCTGGTAAAGCCTGGGATTAGGCGGCGAGGAGAGCAGAGGAGAGGAGGGGGAAAGTTTGGTCCCTTCAGCCGGCGGGATTGGAAGTGGGGATGTAGTCGGTGCTTATTAAAGGCGCGGTGCATAAAACACAGAGTTGGAGCCAAAGCACTGGACGCACACAGCGGCCTCAGGTGAAGCAGAGGCCGGGGAGGCACCTGAGACTGAGGCCAGAAACATCACAGCTCTTAATCCATTCTGCTGGAGCCCTGCGCGCGTACAGCCGCCTTTACGCAGCGACAAACGCATCCAATAATGCGCATTTGTCCTCAGATCATGGATCAACTGAGGTAAGACTTAACTTATTATTTTGTTTAGTTCATCTTCTATTTAAATTAGAGTAAATTATAATATAACATTTAGACTAAACTTTATCCTCTCAGCTAAATCTGTGCGCCTCTGGTCAGATGAGCTGCTCCTAATTTCAATAAGATTATTAAAACACCTAAATAACTTTTACGCACGGACATTTACCGTTCCCAAAGCATCTCCACGGATATAGCGAACACAATGGTAATGCGCATGCTGTATTCCATGGGCAGGTGACAGGTGGTCATTTGTGGCGGCTCCGCGCGTCTGGGACTTTATTGCAGATTACAGCGGCCCTGATGCACCGTGGCCACCGCGCACTAAAACTAACGCCTCAGGGGAACAGCCAACTATTAAAGTCAACGACAAACGCACGAGGTCACAAGCAGAGAAGAAACGAATTGGCAAATTAATTTGAAAGTGTTAGAAAGGCCGGGAGGACGTCTGCTGTCAGAAGCCATTTTGCCGCTCTAATCAGGGATGGGAGCCGCCTGCAGGGATCAAGTGCAGGGTTCAGACCAAACACTTCTCATTTCTGTTGGAGGTAAACACCGCGCTCATTACACCGCGCGACAAATATTCTATTCAAATCAACACCACTGTTTTTCCTAATCTAATTTCACAATTTGCGCGCATCTGTGTCCGGCGCCACATCTGCTGTGATCCTCTCTCACCTCACAGCAGCATGAGCGACACTTTTCATCTCCAAACGCACGACTCTCAGTCACAGGGGAACGGAACAGAGCGGGATAAAGCGCGTCGCTAAACGACGGCTCCAGTGAAGCCGCGGCTTTTTCTTACAAGTTTTATTATGGAGCGAGAGAGGGGCACGTAAACACATTGTAAGAGCGACAATCGGCCTGCTATACATTATTATAGGATTTATTTATCCACACGTAAACGTAAAAGCAACCATCCTTGATTATAATTCAATTATAACTTACTTCATTGTTAGAAAAAGAACAATTCAGCAGTAAAAAACCCATAATAAAACAGGAAGCCGGTGTGCGTATATGAAATCACAGAACTTTATTGAAGTTGGGTTATGATACTGGAATAAATAAACAGCTGTTCACACTTACACGTCTGAAAAGTGAAGCTATGAAACTTGTGGAAGCTGCTTCTGCAGACAATAAATACAAACCAAGTTGTGTGTTGAGCAAAATGCATGAAATGCAATAGTAGAATACTTACAAGCAGCTTAAAGGAAACAAGCAACAATAAATAATATATTTGTTTTGCAAGAATCCAACAAGGAATCTTAAGCTATTGGTCAGAGCAGGGATGAAATATACAACAAGACATGGTTCAAACAAAGCTGAACCAGCTCAAATGTTTGGTAAACTGCTTTCAATAACAATACAAAAGGATTAAGAAGGTGAAATCGACATATCCATGTAAATGTTCCCCTTTAAGATATGTTACAAGAGTGAAAAAAATAAAAATACATAGTCAAGTAATGTAATTTTAAAAGTATACGTTTTTTTTCCATTAAAAGTCTTTTTGAAAGTCTGGCTGCTCCAAAAGTCCGTTGTGCTGTACCTCGAGCTTGTGCTCATTACACTTTACAGTCCACAGGACTTGCACTTTTTCTCATGCAGGTTTTTCTTAGTACCTTTCCAAAGTGCAAACTGTAAATAACAAAGTTTAAAATATGGAATTGAAATGTTGGAAAAGGCATCGCTGGCTCAAATACTCCACAGAGCCTCAGAGAATCAGGAAACTATCAAAGAATAATGAATCCGTTTGTACAATAGTTGAAAGTGTGACACGTGGATCACTGCAGGACACACTTCTCCTCTTTCTTGGACATCTTTCCTTTGTTCTGCTCCAGCGTCCGCTCCAGGTGCTCGTCCTCCTCCTCTGCCCTGCGGGGAAAGGTCACATGGTCAGAGGGTCATGATGGACAGTACACATTGCTATGACAACAGTCTGCAGATGGCACGATGCCAGGCTGCAGCCCTGACCCGCCTGTCAGCCAATCAGAGCTCACACCTGCACTAAGTCCCGCCCACACAGGTGTAGCGCTGACTTGAGACGTGTGTGAAAAGATGCTTCTATGTTCAACAACGGATGGATTTAGACTTTAGCAAAACATGTTTCCCATTAATCTTTGAAGGATAAAATGTGACTTTAAAGTAACTTACTCTTTCTCTTGTGCGTCCAGATCCCTGACCAGAGCGTCACGTTTGTTCACCAGAATCACCAGTTCATCCAGAAGAAGCTGTTCTCGCCTCTTCTGGGCCTCCGTCTTCTGCCAATCTGCAACAACAAAGAGAGGACTGAGACCTGGACCTCAGAGCTGAGACCT
>JAPMNZ010927521.1:0-14998 GCA_029875035.1 Pomatoschistus microps | reverse complement strand
TGCGTCGAACGGGCAGGTTGTAGTTTGGCAATGGCGAAAAATGCGATAGTAAAGTAATCCGGTCTCGTTCTATCAAGTAATTGAAGCCGGGGCAAGAGTAATGTTTAGCAAATGTAATCGCTGGAATAGATTGTGGCGCTACTCCCCACGGGCTCCGTTAGCGGCAAAGGAGATGGCTAGGCTAAAGCTAGGCTACTTGCTAAATGCTAACAACTCACTCGGGCGCACTACATACGTCACGGCAAACTCGGATCCAATCGTTTCAATCTGCAAAAGGAGTTATCCCCTCCCACCTGTAAATGGAGCTCAATGGAGCGCTTCCAGACCTTAGTATGAAATGTAATTTGTACTATGGTGTGGTAAGACCAGGCTAAAATACTCCTGTAATAAGTACAATTACATATTCTCGCTTGAAATCTCAACTGCTGATTGCGAGCCCTAGGGACCATAGTGGAGTAGACCTTATCCCTATCTACATCCATAGACAGAAACGATAACTTCTTCGGTAGTAGTCTCTGTATTTTATTCGCCTCACATTTCAGCCGGCATGCCCCACAGTGTCAAAATCCCTGTACAAGAGTTTAACAGACATCGGATATCGTTAGTAACAAGCACACTGCGCTCTCGTTATATTTACTGTACTGTAATACAGCCTTCATCTCAGTGCGGTATTTACAGTATGGACCAATCAGATCCACGGGAAGCTTTACCTCCACTGCCTTCTCTTTTTCCACTCCTAATCTCTTCTCAAATTGGACCTGTATTAACAATTGTCTGCCAGTCAAACTAATTGTGATTTCGGCTTGTGAAGTTATGGAAAAATCTGGGATATCTTTTCTTGGCATTCGTCAAAAAAGGACTTGTGTACGGGCTTTGATGTTTATCTTCAGAGATCTCTTCCCAGTGAGCGATTCTTGTTTTTAATTCTGTTTTTTGAATGCAGCAATGTATGTGTAATGGCAGATGTTTTCAGATGTGCTCAAATCTCAGTTCTCAGATTTCCCATCGCTCTTTGATCATCATCCACGGTGGTTATCGCTGCAGAAGAAATGCCCCGCGCGCATATAGCAACCAGACAACACAAGTATTTCTTTGTATCATCTATTCTAACTCACAACTTTGTAAATCAGAGCCCAAAATATGAATCTTCTTCAAAGTTTATGGATGACAGAGGAAGATTCTCAAACAATGGGAAGCACTTCTGAAGTTATGGCATGCATTTTACCATAAACCGGATTGTAATCTCAACAGCAGTTCATTTACTGCCTCTTTTAAAGGACACATATGATGCAAAATGTAGTTTTCTGATATTTTAACCAAGATACAACATTGTTCTCTAATCAGCATACGACCTGGAGTTGATCCCTCTACACTAGTATCAGCAACCTGTGGCACAAACATGACGTCCTGTCTTTGTCCTGTAAGAGAATGGTGTGATTTTGACCATATTACACCATCATCTGATCAATATTCTACCCTTTAAGATGGAATAATCACAGGGCTGTTTAGCTGTGCATACAAATGTAGGATTGTATCTTCACTCTTGTTAAATGTACTGTATTATTTATGATTTTAAGTGTATCTTGTTTTGTTATGTATACAGTATATATACGAATACAGCTTGGTTGTGTTTGCAGCAAGTAATGTTTTTTGAAGGAAACAAAAACGCGAAATAAATTCGACTCCCTCTGGTGGTAGCATAGAGAGTTACATGCTGTTGCCAGTGTTCAATGCTTGATTCATTCGTCGCCATATGCATTTTTGCTTTCTAAAACATGAAATGCATCTAAATGGTGTCATTGTCATTATTTCACAAGGTCATACATACTATATATTATGTATTCTTTAAGTTGCTAATACGCTCCTATGCTAGCTCTTGCATAGAGTATTGTGACAGAGTAAAGATGCCCAACAGCTCTTTGAAATGCATTTACACAGAAATGAATCCAGTCAGGGTTACATTTAGCCCTTGTATAAGTTAGGTCACACATTATGGCAGCATAAATGGCTAACAGTTATTGGAAATGTAATGACCATGACATGAGATGAACAGAACAATATCCAGAAGTTACCCATGACTAGAAAACGGATTGCATTGCAGGAATAAAATATTGACGGAGCCACACCATCGTGGTAGTTGAGAACAGACCGCCACAATTAGAGGCCCATTCATTTTTCACAGGCTGAATGTTCTCAGTGACACTTGGAAAGCTGAACATTTAGCTGCCTGTTAACCACACACATCTCTGGAGGCCTATCTCCTCCTCCCCATCCCTCTCTCTCTCTCCATATCCAGCAGCATTAGTCCAGGTCGTGTTACCGTCTCCGCTGTGACCTCCCTGGAAACAGACTGACCTGTTCACACATTCTCGTCTGCGTGGCAAGGCAAGGGAAATTTATTTATAATAGCACAATTCATACACAAGACAACTCAAAGTACTGAACAAAATAAGATGGGAACTATGACACTAGGCATTTCAATCCGATATAAGAAAATCACAGTGAATTAAAAAGAGTGAAGATAAATTCCTTCAGTTGTATGAACAGCTAAAAAGAACTATTTTTAACCTTGGTTGGAAATGTGAAGAAGCCCAGCTCAAATTTTCAGGAAGATAGTTCAAAAATTTGAACTGCAGGCCAGCCCCTGTGCTCCTCAGAGTCCAAGTTAGTTAATCCTTCGCACTTTGTCTCTATCTTCTCCACAAATGTCCTAAATGTGCTAATATTATTCTTGATGTAAACTTTTTTACTTAATGTTGGCTTTTAACCCTTTAGTGCACACTCCTAGAAAGATCTGTTTGGATACCCCGGCTCAATTAAACTGCCTTGCATCTATATCAGCTACTTTATGGCTATATTACATATCAATTCCACCACAGAGTGAGACCTTTGCAATAACAATATCTCAGTCACTTATTGTAAAAAAAAAAAAAAAAAAACATCACACTCTCACAAACTCCCAAGCACTTACCCTCGTGCTCCGGAAACTTGAGACCAGCACTTGTACTCCAATTATTCCCTGCTCTTGAAAGGGTCTGTGCCACTTTCAGCCGAAGAATGTCGTGCCCCCTGTGATTTCTACTGGACTCTATGTAGCCTTTCCCAATCTGCCTCTCCAAATGGCAACCACTCACAAATTCACATTTCAATACAATTTGACCTGCCCATTGATTCAACACAAATAGTTTAGCCAGAGTAGTCATTTTAATCCGTCTGCATAAGTCGTCATCAGTTATAAAACCATTTCCAAGCACCGAGGGACACTTAGGAACTCCGCTCAAGATATTAATGAAATGCAATCTATATTGAGATAAGCACTTTTACAATGATTGGGTGTAATTGCTTGATACTGGTAGGTCGGAGGCAAGTTTCGACACGTTTTGACGGATTTCTTTCTGTTGCAATCAGAGAGGTAGAACCATTTTCTTTTTCCTTGGAGTGCCTTTACTAGAACGGGGAAAAAGCTGGTCTCCCATTGTGTCTCAGTATAGCCTGTTATCCATCCAGGGCCCAGTGTATTCACTATTGACTGTATGTGTTATTCATGTATTATTGACTGTATGTGTTATTGGTTTGATATGCACTAATAATCTATTATTTAAAGTATGAATCTTTTCACTTTTGGCAGTGGCTGGTCTTGGGGATAAGATAAGATAATCTGACAAAGGAGAAATGTACAAGTCACATTTGACATAGACAGAACAACTCAGGGTGTGTAAATATGTTAAAACGTTGCAAGATATATTATGTACAAAAACATTAAAAGTGACCATAGCCGTGCACGTTTTTCAGTCCTAGTGCAGGTTATTGAAGACTTGTTGTCCAGTCTGACTGTGGTGGGTTGGGTATGAAGGCCGTGTGGTAATGGTGATTACAAAACGATCTTGAGTAATGCAATACACAACATACTATCTCACAAAAGTCTTATAATTTCAGGCAACGGTCCGGTGCCATCACAAATAATTCTCTATATTTCAGTCCTCAATTACAAGCCCAATCTATTCTTACTAAAACCATGTAGTCTGATTACAGGAATATGTCCTATACTGAGAGTGTAGCTGGGAGCTTTACAATTGTTACTTCTAACCCCATGATCCATATGGCCCAGAAACTGCCTGTAATCGAATATACGACACTATCTGTCTCATTCTGACGCTAGAGGCCAGACACAGCCCTATCTTCCCTCTCACCACGGGGACACAGAGACTTTTATGCCGTCTATAATAAGCAGATTTCATGTGACCTAAAATAAAGTTAATCCTTGTACAGGGTCGGTCAAGAGCATATATTTATGAAACTATAGCTTCTCCACCACTGTCGCTCCCATCCCTGTGGCTGCTGTGCTTTTTATTTTCCTTTTTGATATCTTGTAAGTCCTTTTAGAAAGCTAGAAGGCGCCATAATGTAATATGAATGTAAAGAAATACAGTTTAAAGCTTTCAGTGCATACATTAGGCTGCTAGTTATGGGAGTAGATGTATAAAGATTAGATTATCTGCCATTTCTGCCTCATTGCTCTTTGGTAAAGCATCCACTCCTACTGACCCTTTATATTTGGTTTCAACTTGAATGCTGAAAAATGACTAAAATGACTAAATAATTTTACCAAATACATGCATGCATGATATCGGGTTCATTTGGATGCATGTTTTCTGTGTTGACATTTTTAAGCTAGGAAACGGAAATTGCGGCTAAGTCACAGAGTAGTCTATATCTATCAGAAAAGAGATAATCTGCCCATATCTCCCCCTCTCTTTTCCTACCGCCCTGGATGCCTCTCGTCGTTGTGCATTTGAGGAATAATCTCTGTCATCAAAAGCTTAAGACCATGCAGCAGTAGCATAATGGGGGAGCCGGGGAGGAGCATCAAAGGAGCAGAGCAAACAACCACAGTGCATTACGCTCTTAGAGTCAGCCTGCTCTAATGGCATCTATACAATGACTGAGTGACCATATGCTGGGACAGTTGGTCGCACTCACACACACATATTAGGGTATAGGCCAGTACCCATCGGATACTGTTATGTGTCTCCACTCAAAGCTACATCTGCATCCATATAGAGGGGAAAGTGATATTTGATGATGTTGTGAGAAAAATAATCGCATGCTTGCAGATGGCGTGCACTTGGTAAAAAATATGTTTTGCTTTAAAACAATCACAGACATAGAACATATGACAGTTATAAAGAACTGTGTCATAAAATCCAACTCGTTCCTCGCTCTACAAACTAGTTTTCACATGCATGTATGTGTTGGCCTCTGACAAATCTGTATATTTGCTGAATCTATTAAGACAGGACCACCTTTACTCTCCATGAACTCTAGCTCAAAGTCTTAGATAATAATCACAAGGTAAATATACAAACTATACAATGTTTTCTACTATATGTGCACTGTATTTTCTTTAAGTTGGGAAGTTTGTTGTCTGCTTTTGACCCGTCTTTCCAATAGCTCGAGGGTCTCTGTCAGAAGCACTGGTGGCCGTAGTATATCTCTGGGAGAACATGCAAACTCCACTCAGATCAACTCTGTTCCAACAAGGTTTCGAACCCAGGTTTATCTTGCTGAAAAGCCAGACTGCAAACCACTGTGCCAACATGTTGTGCCGCCACTGTGCAGGATTAAAATGAGGACAGGGTGTTGTAGTTTACAACAAAACTTAGGAGGAGGTAAAGGTTGGAACCGCAGCCTAATTTTTGGAGTTTAGGGAAACTTTCAGGGTGATAGCGTTTTGGAATGTAGTCAAGAATGTCATTAATTATAATTGAAAAAAAAAAAAAAAAAGTTGTAGTGGAAATATTCATAAATAACCAGGATCCTTTTAACAGTTCCGGATGCCACATGCAGAAAAGGCATTATTCATCACCATTGTCTCCGTGAATACGTTTCCATCCATCGCCTTTCTGTCAGTGTCAGTCTGCGTGCTTGCCTTTCCACTTTCCCTGCTCGCCCTCTAAAAAGCCCTGGTCAGCAATAGCCGCCCTGACCTCTAGATCATTGAGCAGCCGCAGCAGGATGATCCGCATGAGGAAAAAAACCCTGAAATGGTCCGGACATGTGGAAGTCACTTGTAGCTTAAAGTTATCTAATTATTGCCTTGAGACAATGCACAGTGAGCAGAGGAAAGGAAAAGATAGCCACTCAAGAAATTCAGAAATCCATTTTGCTGCTTTTTGCTGAGCAGCATCAGCGATGACTGATAAGATTGCCTGAATTTGCTTTACTGACAAGAAAATGCATTTATCCGGCAGACTCACTTAGGAAGTATAAAAAGGTCAGTGTTTGTCTGTATTATGCCAGAATACAGAAAAACAACATAAAGAGTTAAAAGGGGTCCAAGACGTTATGAACGAATTAGAAAGAGCCGTTTGAGAAACTTTTTGACACTTCTGACACAGTTAATTGGCCGAGTGAGGCTGGTCCTTTGTTTTTCACTTTTCTGGCTGAGAATCTACAATGTGACTGAGACCAAAAATAGATGCATATGAAAACCCAAACAGTTTTAAAGCCAGGAACCTGTTTTTTTATTATTTTTTATTATTATTATTCATTTTTTTAGTTCGGTACCGTAGCTTTAATTATCTACAGTTCATTCAATATATGACATTGGAAAAAAGAGCCCTGCAAAAATCAAACAGGCAAAACTGATAAAATAGAGTATTCAAATCAGATCAACTGTGATTTGATAAAGATAACACTAATACAAAATTGGCTTCCAGTAGGACCACTGAGGTGATCACCAGTAAAGCTGTGCACAATGGGGTGAATTCTGGTGTTCTCAAAAAACACCAATAGTGTTGTCATTTCCCGTCAGACTAATTAAACGTTGAGCTGGAAAGTGCACATGGCCGGATTGAAAAGTCACACTGGGTTTAATTTCGGAGGCCTTTTTCCTGTGCCATTCTCCGTGGGGGAATCCACTGACAAATCCTGCCTCCACCCCCTCCCTCACCCGCCTCTCGCAGATCATGGATTGAAAAGACGCTCCACAAATATCCTGTACCACAAGGGGGAAACATTGTCCATCAAGCGCCATCTATCTAAACAGCATTCGCTTTCAACCCTGTTTTTTTTTTTTTTTTGGCCATTTGGGCGATTATATGTGTTCTTACAGTCCCATTGCAGAGAAGCGTAATCGATATGTCCGCCATCGTTGTCAATCTCAAACTTAAAACTCACTTACACGTGAGCATCGCATCCATCATAGAATCCAAGGTCACAGACACACACACACACAGAGCAGGGAGATAGATGGGCTTCCTGTAATGCGTGTGTGCAGGCAGACGGTAGCGGGGCAGAGGAAGAAAGAAAGAAAGAAAGAAAGAGAGACAGTCCCACGGAGAAAGGCAGAGACATGGGGCTAGCGTGGGGAGGGGTGTGGGGTGTCTGGGACAGAGGGTGCAACTAATGGAGGAATCGTAGTACAGAGCTCAGCACCAACCCGAAAGAACCTTTGTGAAGCCAGACCCAGGCTGAGAAATTAGTTGATTTTTCACAGCGGAGCACGCAGCGTCTAGGAGGAGGGAGCAGAGAGGGTGGAAGAGAGCGGGGGAGAGGACAAGGAGATGGGGGTGGGCATTTAACTTAACAAGATTAATATGTTTGCCTCATCTCTCTGCGTTTTTATTTCCTTCTCCTTGCAGGGCCCTTGTCAAATCTCTTTGGACGGCGCTCGCACACGTTGCCCTGGAGGAGAGCTGAAGGACACTCGGCAGGGAACAGCCGCAAGGGAAGAAAAAAAAAAAAAAAAACTGAACCAGAAACATGCATTTCACTTAAATGATCAGAGCAAACATGATTAGTTCAATTCCCAAAAGGAGAGTGGGACATGCGATTTCATGATACACACATGTCCTGTTTCCAGCTCTGATAGAAATACTCACATTTGGACTTGATTAATTCAACATATTAAATTTTTTATCACAACAATCACGTGATTCACTTATGATTATCTTATTTTTGTTGAACAGCAGTCGCCTCTGAGGACTTTACAAAGCTGTCGACTCAAAAATAACAAATCAGAGAATAAAACTGTCCACATTGGTCCATAGGGAGCAGATCAGATAAGATGAATTTTATTTCCAGTAAAACTACATTGGAATATTTTTGCAAAAGTCCCCAGTGTGCACCGGACAAGAAAATAAAGAAAAACAAGGTTAAAAGTACTTAAGAACTAAATAAAGTGCAGGAATCAATTGACACAGATGACCAATGTCCACTAATGTTAATACATGGCCATAATTGTCTTTGCATAACACACACACACACAGGTCCAACAGTCAAAACAAGAAAATTAACATAAAATAAATTAGAAATAATTATCTGCAGCAGTCATCCAGATGTTGATGGCACTTCTTTGCATAATCATTGAGTTGAGCTAAACTCTTTTCCTCAAGGTGTTAAATTCTACGGCAAAATAACATAATTGACTATTTCTAAATCGCTATTATCAATCAAAGAAACTTCAGTTTAAAATGAAAGATCTTCCAGCATCGCAGTCAACATGTGGGCTTCCCGAGATTTTAATCAGAAAGGGATCACAAAGCTTAACTGTACTTTTCGGAGCAAGGAATATTGTCATTTGTACAAGTCATTGGAATTGCAGCTTTGTGCAAACACAGTCGCTTACAGTGCAGATGGACGGCTATACACTTGATGCTCTGTAGTGTTACTAGAAAACAAGAAGCAATTCACATCACTCCTTCGAATATCAACAAATTGGCATGCTTCCACTTGTCCGCTCCTCTACTCCAGTTTCCACCACTTGGCATCAGCATTCCCGAATCATAAATTAACTTTTAATGCAGAAATGGACAGTCTGCTACATTTTTCATGCAAGTCTGAATTCAAATGCACATGAGTGGGCATTGGAACGGGGGGGAGGAGGGTTTAGTAATAGTACCTGCGCAGATGTTCGGTTGTTAGCCAGATTAGCGGTAGACGGTAATGGAATCAAATCTGAGAGCCAAAAGAAAGATGAAACATTGCATACATCCATAATGATTACATTGAGAATAACTGTATGCAGCTGGCGTATTCCTCTGAGGCGATTACAGAATAGGTATGATGAGATTAAGGGAAAGGATGAACCGATTAAAACTGACTACTTTGAAATGATTATGAACGGCTTAAGAGTCTCGTCCGCGTATGTTATAGTGACACCGACAAAAAAGGCAGTACATGCAGCAATCCAGGTTTTTGATCCGTGAAAACAACAAAAGAAGTGATCCTGGCTTGTTACAGTCTTATATCGATAGAGTTTTGATACCAGCGCTGAGAAAGGAGGATACAAAACTCCAAATAAGGAACTCCCACATGACCTAGGAATAAACAATGACACCAAAAATGGCCTGCAGCCACTTCGCCCCTCCCCTCGCGCCTCCTACTCCTTACCTCCTCCTCTGTGTACTTTGATGTACAAAATAGCCCCAATCCATAAGCAGCACCATTACTTTCTCTGCCTACCTTTCTTCTCTTTCTTCGCCAATCACTCCATCCACTTTTCACATGCACTCATCCACACATGCAAGCACCCACCACTTTCAAAACAGTACACTTCTAAGGTATATGTTGCCAGAGGGTTTTTCTTTTCTTTTGGTCATAGGTAATATATAAAGGGAGGAATTTATTAAAGAAGCTGACTTTGACTGACACGCACCTTACCTTACCTCATTTTTCATTTTTTACCCCTGAATAAAAACCACCCGCTCTATGGAAAAAGCCAGCTTGGCGTAACCCTTTAAGGCTATTCAATTATCCATAAGGCACAAGTTGGGATTATTTAATTAATCATTTAATGTGTGTTTTTCTGTTCCCTTTTCATTTCTTCAGCAGGCAGTAATGGACAGCACTTGACGGGGGAATCAGGTCAAGGAAAGAAGGCAGGCCGAAAAACATGGCTTGTTTATGGGGACGGAAATCTATTTCTTCTTATTTGGCATCCATTAAATAAAAAAATATATATAATTCTGATGTTTACTCAGGCTTAACTGAGGTCTTAGGGTCATCTTATATAAACCAGAAAGGGAACAGACATTTTATGGCATGTCCTTTCGGTCTGTCGCTCTGTCATACTGTATGTGGCACTGTAAATGGTCTGGTCTGTCTCAATGGAGATACATGCGCAAGTTGTTTTCCATGTTGCTTTGATGGTAGATATGGTACATCATCAAGAGAACACACACACACACATACAGGTCCAGGACTGTAGACGGTAAAGGAAGCAAATTAAATGTATAAACAAACTGTACACAGATAGAAATCACAAAGAAATCAATCATTAAAAAAGTTGATTTGATTAGGAGTGAGAAAATATCATTTTGGTAACATATAATCCTGTAATTCCCATATCAATTCAGAATTTCAACTGTTTAATGGTTCCCTCTACCATTTGGCGGAATTAAAATGGTAGAGTAATGAAAAAAGAGTTCAAAGTATCAGTGTCACAGAAACCAAATTGGACACCAAGTGAAGACTACAGTATTTATACAGGTTTAGTTGGTTTGATCCTCACAAAAAAAATCAAAACGCAATCACTATTAGATGATCACAAGACGGCCATGATAGTATTTCCTGTATTTCCGTATGACATTGGGGGTGGCCGTCCCCCGACATGGCGACTAAAGCTGCACATTAAGCTTAAGTGCTCTGTGACTGTTTGCTCCAGGACACCTTAGTGATTGTCAGATGGGCTTTAGCAGGACAACACCAGTCACCTGCCGGACTCATTTAGCTGAATGGCCTCCTTGTCACATATCTAAGGACACTGGTGCTTGCTTGGCAAAATGATATGGATGAGTAATGGGATGCCGCCCACATCCGGACACTGCGAAGGTGAGTCGCAATTGCCAAGCCCCAGTCCCTGTTGACCTCTCCTTGTGTGCACTCAGCAAATTTGGAGATGACACCCTCCGGGCCAGCGTCGCAGCTATGATGACACACGTCCGCCATGTTGGGTCTGATGTTCGGTTACGTGACTGTGTGGTATGTTATGCTTTAATGAATAACCCAAGGGCGTCACTTCATTTTTAGAAGGGGCCAAATTAAAGCACTGACGGCTGGTTTGAGGTTATATATCGATTTCCATGGGATTTCACCACTACGAAGGAAGGTGAAAGAAACCAAACCACAATAATCTTATCATAATGTAACTAATGATTTGATCATCTAATCCATGCATGTAGCTCCTCCATCCTATGTTTTTTGGCCTCTGGCACATCCTCATATCAGCTTTCATTGTCACTCATCCAGTCTCAGCTCATAGCCAAAAATTGTCAATTAAGACTCACAGGGCTCTTCCTTTAAAACATGCAAAAAATATATATTTTCTATCATGGATGTTTTTTACAGATGTTGACATTGCATTCACCAGTGCTTGTACTTCACAGCGAGAAGGTCCTATGGTTGATTCCACCTCCAAAAAAGGGCTGTGCGATATAGAGAAGAAAAAATATCTCAATATATTTAGCTATTTTCTTGGTATTCCACATAAATCTCAATATCTGTACAGGACAAACAACCCCGCTTTTTTAAACAATTGAAAGAGGCTGCATTTTTTTTTTTTAATTCCTATCATCAATATTGCCTTCTTTTCATTCAAGAATAACTTTTCTGTGTAGAGTTTGCATGTTCTCCCTGTGTATGTGTAGGTTTCCTCCGGGTGTTCCGGTTTCCCTCCCTACCACTAAAACACACAATAGGCCTGAATGTAATGAGAATGTGATGTTTGTGAAGTTTAGACTTGTGCGTTCAGAGTCTAACTTCTGTCATCACCATGTATCAAGAGTTTGAAAATTACAGGTAAAACAAGAACTGTAATTCACTTTATATGAAAGGCTGTGTCAATAAATATGACTTTTTTTGCTTACATGCTTTCGGATTGTCATGTCAACATCACAAAAGAACCAAGACATGACAAGTCCCTGGTTTAGGATCGCTATCAACAGAACCACATGACAGCCACGGTTGTCTTGTTTGTGATGGTTATGTGCTTTCTTACTTGTTTGCTTGGAAAAGATACAAATAAGAAACACCCAGAAAATTGCAGAAAAGTCAAATTTGAATGTAATTATCTCAAAGAATAGATGCACAAGAAACATCTCCTCAGCTTGTGCGTGCCAACCCGAGTGCCTTTTTTTGCCTCTTTTGATGTGTAGAATTTGGATGGGTCTGTGGGGTAGGCGGACACAAAGAGACCTCAGAGCACACTGCTGATTCGAGGTTTTAACTGAGAAAATCTTAGGCAGGAGCAGAAAGCAAAGAGCTGGCCATTTTGCAGTTTGCACTCATCTGCCAATTTCTTCCCGGGGCTTTCAGAGTCAATCAAAGCGCTACCAGAACGCTCACACCAGTCTTTCAATTATTCATGGTAATTCTATGCCATGACACACACTCTCCCCACAAACCCCTGTCGCGCCCCCCCAACCAAGGTGTGCTCTGATGTTTTATGTGTTGTGAATGTAGAAAGCAAAGCCCTCCGTCATTACAAAACAGGTGCTGCCCACTGCCTGGATGCTGGCAGATTTTTGGGGTTGTCTGGCTCACTTTTACAGGGACCTGATAAATGCTTGCTTCCATGAAACCTCTTTTCTTGTCCTTTTAATCTTCCTACTGGACATGGTGCAATTTTGAATCCGGCGTTCGCAGGCTAGGCTTTCAGATTTTGGGGCTTTTGGCTTTTTTTACTTTAAATAGCAAGCACAGAAAGTGGTTGGGTAGGGCCTTACAGACACACATACATGCAGACACACACACAGAGACACCGCATTTGTCTTTTATCTTTTCTTTGTTTGTCCATCGTCAAAATTATATTGTGACCTGAATAATCTAGACATCCTTATATAACATATTTCAAAGCCCTTTATAGAATTTGCGAGCATGATAAAATCTCCATCCCTGTAAGTCTTCCACCTGTCAATTGCCATAAAGGTAAAGCTGCTTATCTTCTGAGGTAATCTCCGAATATGTTTCAAAGTATGGCTACAAAACCCTTTTTTTCTTTTTCCTATGAGCTAATTAGCAAGAGGGGGGTGAGTTTTACCATCCAGTGCTGTCCATCAACCTGCCAGCAAGCAGCTGACATCAAGGTAGATGTCAAGTTTGGTCTTTTGTGTCTAAGACAGGCCTATTACACGGAGCTGCAGCGGAAGGCTTTAAGTGGACCGTCTGCAGTTTGATCAAATCTTTGCAGAAATGGCCACAAATACAATTACATTTGCAAGAACCACATATAAAATCTTTTGATAAGTGCCAGAATTTATAAAAGGGAAAAAAAACAAGCAAGACTTCCGCGGATACTTAGTTCAGGTTTTGTCAATCCAGCCATAAATTGTTGTTTTGGCTGGCTAACTTTAATCATATGATCTGATATCCCTTGCTCAGGGTCTGGTTCAAGTTATTCTATTCAAGGAAATTCAAAAAAAGTGTCATTGCAACTCAGGAATCTCATATATAGTCCAGCCAAAAAAGCATCAACATGCCAAATAGGTCAGATCAGAAACAGTCAAAATGTTTATTTTTTTCCTTCCTTGAATATATATGGAGCTACAAAATCCCCAATAAATCACCATAGGAATTTCAAAAAAAATATTATTTTAGTTCATATTGGTCACTTCTCATCAGATATCTGAAGCCCCAAACAAGTTTTAAGTCTTTCATTAAAACGGTCCATCGGAACTTCCGAAACCTGAGCGGATTTTCATTTTACAGCTCCATTCCCTCCAGTCCTTTAGGAGATCTGTCAACATTTGTTCTACACCTGTTAGTATCCTAGGGTTGTCTTATGAAAGCACTATTTGATTGATTTGGTAGACGCTTTATAAAGAATATTGTTTTTATGTCAACCTCAATATTTGAATCCATGCAAAACTTGTATTATGGTCACACTTGACATACAAACTTTAGAAATTCCAGCTTTGTACTTTATCTGTATACACACATTGGTGCTTTTTTTCCTTGAATTGCTTCCTGGGGCCGTATAGAACTAAGGTGCTCCAGGTCTTTGAAGAGGAGGTTCTGTCTGAAGAAACTGTTATATTTTGTTGGCTGGCGGATGGTGAAAAATGGCACACCTCCTCCTGCAGTCGTGCCTTCACAAGACTTGTCAAAGATTAAAAAAATGGGGGAAATGTTTCATGTCTGCTGTCTTTTCCTGCCAAACGCACAAAAAAGAGGGCAAAAGAATCCGGGCGAGATACAGTGACACACCAAGGGAGGAAGTGGAAAGGATGAAAGCATGTCATTTTTCTGAAGGATCATCATACGACTAGCCTACTTTTTTCTGAAGAGGACTTTGTCAAAATGCAGAAAGCTGTATTGTTTATGGTCTGTGCAGCCAGTCGATATATACTGTTGGGGGAAACTTTGAAATGAGATGTTTACAAGCCAGTCAAATGTGTCCTTTTGATATGACTGGCACGCGAGTTGTGAGGGAAAAGGTCCTGAAACCGACGATATCCACCCTGGACTCGAAAGCGAAAGGGAAAATCAATCCAAGCTTTTAAGGAATGAACCACTCACTTTGAATTGAGCTCCTATGTCAAGTGGCCCTGCATTGACCAGGCCGTGCTGTGTGCATAAGTAGATATTATGTCAGATCTAAGCCTGGTGAAAAAGAGAAAGCCTGCAGGTCAGCATAACAATTGTATTGCGTTGACATTAATTTATGATAATGGCAAATGAAACGTAATCGTGAGCCCCCCTTTCTAGGTTTTTTGAACAAGGAATGAGAAAGATATGTTTCATTCTGTTAAATATCAATGATTGTGTCTAAAGTTTCAACTTATCTAGGGTAAATGCAGATTTCACATTGATCAGGGTATAATGCTAATGGCTCAGGTTGTCATATTTACCTATAAAAGCCCATCTCTGGTTAAAACTATTGGATTTCTTGTGTTTGGCCTGTTTGATTCTCAGTTCTGTTGTTGGTTAATTGGCAACTTTGGGCTGTTGTTGTGATTTGGGGGCTGTTGTTGTGATTTAGGGGGCTGGGGGCTGTTGT